>CAKNYM010041416.1:0-32617 GCA_932195095.1 Andricus curvator
TGCAAAATGTTGGCGTCTTTCGCCGCCAAATTTTCCTTTTTTTCCCCTTTTTTTCAATTCCTCAGTCCCTGCAGACACCCCTTTCTCTCCCTTAGCATCCCCTAACTTTGCGAGAACCACCCTTGAACCCTCGAAAGCCCAAGACTCCTGACCACGAAACATGCTCCACAATAAATATACTCGATGAATTTTTATAAAAACAATTCGATTAGAATTTGTTAAATGAATAAGTTATTGTTAACAGAACGCAACGTTAATAAAAAATTTGGACAAAAAATTATCAAAATTTATATTTATTATTAATAAATGTTTTTTATTGTTTGGTAATTTACTGAAAGGGTCGCTTTGAATACACTGAGGGACTTTTCATTTGAATAAATGATAAAAACGTTTGAAATTTTAGTATTCTACAATATGAAAACACGGAAAAAAGTAATGCGTTTCAAAAATTTATATAGCGATTTTCAACTTACGAGTTTCATATTTTTGTTACAATAAGTGAAAGAACTGTTGCAATATTTAGCATGAAAAGTGTCAATATTTAATATTCAGTATATCAAAGTAAACGAGCGGTTTCAAGACGACATCAATATAATGAATTCGAAAGATTAGAACAATCTTTTCAAACTTTCGTAGAAACAATATGAGATTCTGAAATCCACTATATGAAAAATTATGACTCATCGTTAGATAGAATCGAGTGGAGGAAAAAAGCGTACCTGCAGTGAGAGAGGTAAACACTACTAACAGTGGCGGATTTAGGTATTTGTCGCCCCTAGGCTCACAGAAATTTGCCGCCCTTAGGCTAACAGAAATTAACTACTGTCGTGTGAGCGCTTTTACTCGTTTGTTTCCTGCCGGGAAAGAGATAAAAGTGAGAAAGACGTACATTCTAGGTTGTAAAATTAAAATTCATCAGATGAATTATGTAATGTTTTGAATTATTCAATAAATTACACAAGTGAGTTGAATATAAAATCAATTTTTTCAGTCAATCTTTGTGACAATTTTTTCCACCACGCTCAGACTGCATCTGTGTAGAAAAAATTTGAAATTTTTGAAAATTTATCGCACTAAAATTCTGCCGCCCCCCATATTTTGCCGTCCTAGGCTGCAGCCTATGTAGCCCATATGGGAAATCCGTCACTGACTACATTACCACTGACTACATTAGGATCAATCCTGGCACGCATATATACACAATAGGGTGGTCCAAAAATGCATGGCAAATAATTTTTTTCATGCTAGAGGGCAACGACCCCCCCCCCCATTTAATTCCAAATCGGAAAAAAGAAATTCCCTATTTTTTTTTATTTTGATTTTAACAGGTGCCGGTTTTGACTTGAAGTTTCCCATGTAAAATACATGGGGGAAAATCACTTTTTTGAGTTTTTGGAATAGTTTTTTAGGGTTTGGGAAAATGTGATGGGAAAGTATAGAGCAGACCTGCCCAAGTAGGGGAAAACTGCTCATTTTCCAGATGGGAATTTAACACCACCACCGACCTCTATTCATTCAACTTCACGACAGCAATCACCCCCCAAGCCTCTGGACCTGTGAAGAGGGACGTGGTGGTGGAACTCGAACATGTGGTGAACGAGCAGTTTTCCCCTACTTGGGCAGGCCTGGTACAGAGGCTTGTTGAGAATTATCCAACGAAGAATTTCATGTATGTATGTATATTTTTCTTTATTAAAAATTATTAATACATCTTTAGTGGAATATTTATCAACATTGTTTGATTAATTTCTAATTGTTTAAACAAATTCCATTTGTTTAAATATTTTGTTTGAAATTTTTTTTTAATTATTATTGTTGGTCTAGTGGAATATTTAACAACATTGGTTAATTATTTTTAATTATGTAAACAAATTCCATTTGTCTAAAAAATGTTGTTTTTTTTTTCAAAAATTTGTCGAACTGGCAGTTTATTAATATTATTTGACATAAATTTATTTCCAAATATTTTCCAATTGTTGAAACAATAAATTATTATTTATTTTCAACTAATAATAAAGGTTGTATATTGATTAATTTTATATTTATATATTACCTTCATTATTCAACAAATAAACAGCCAGGTAGACGAATTTTTAGAAAAAAAAACCTTTTTTAAACAAATGAAATTTGTTTACATAATTAAAAATTAATTAACCAATATTGATAAATATTTTACCAGACCAACAGTAATAGTTTTTATTAAAAAAAATATATATATATATATATATTTAAAAAAATTCTATTTGTTTAAATAATTAAAAATTAATGAACCAATGTTGATAAATATTCCACTAAACCAATATAAATAATTTTGAGTAAAAAAAAGATGAGAATACGGTGCTCAAAACGTCGATTTCACGAAGAATTGACATTTTTAGTTTTAAGGGTAGTTTTCAGGGACTCGTGGAGGTGGGTTAGCGGTGTCAAACACATATGTCTGATACATGAAATTCTTCGTTGGATAATTCTCTACAAGCCTCCATACTTTCCCTTCACATTTTACCAAACCCTAAAAAATTATTCCAAAAACTCAACAAAGTGATTTTTCTCCATGCATTTTACATGGGAAACTTCCATTCAAAAGCGGCACCTATTAGAATAAAAAAAAAATAAAAAAAATAGGGAATTTCTTTTTTCGGATTTGCAATGAAATGGGGCGATCGTTGCCCTTTAAAAAAAAAGTGTTTTCGAGCCACCCTAACACAACACACTCATACTACGCAATACCTTCTTAGCTTGAACCTGAACGCATATTTTAACTTATGCATATAAACGCTCGAACGCAAGACAGAAATACATAGCTGAGTATATCTATAAATCGCTTATATACTAAATGTTAAATATAATAGCGCTTGTGAGAAAAATTTGAGCTTACTGAGGAGGGCCCATGCGACTCCTATTGAGAAAATATGAATTAACGCGCCCGCCAACTTCAAATGAACATTTTTGAATTAAAAGAAAAAATTTGTTCTTATTTACAAGAAGAATACCAGAGGGCATATCAATCTACAGGCAATTCAATTTAATTTGGAAGGTTACTTATATGGAAGACGCTAAACAATTTGTTTATCACAAAATATTAATGTTCAATCAGCGAGAAAGAGAAGCTTCTATTTCTCAGTTGGAAATGGAAAAATATTTATATAATTTTAAATTGATTAATTTAAAATCACATAATTAAAAATTCATACTGAACTGAATAATTTTAAATTAATATTGAAGATGATGTATGAAAGGTATTAAGGGTGACTACTAGTCCGGGAAAACCGTGAAATGACCTGGAATTTATGGTGACCGGGAAAACCCAGGAAATGACACTGAATTTGTTTTTTGACCGAAAATTTTCCAAATTTTAAGGAGAAAAATCTATCCAATGACTTGAAATCACAAATTACATATCACATGATGACCTATTGTGCTTGAAAATAATCTTCCTATCTTTTCTCTTTTCTGAGTAATTATGTACTTTAAAATAAGTTCGATTTCAGCTTGTTTTAAATTTTAAGTTTAATTTTCAACTTCTTCAATTATTTGTATTTTGTATTAATTTGTGAAAAGTCCCTAGGGCTAAACAGCCCTATAAGGAACAGGTGATACATATTAATACAATAGAATATGGTAGCGATCGATCGGACAATTAATAAAAAAATAAAATAAATAAAAATAAGCAATAGATATTTAACAAGAATACTATGCATAAACGTAAGTAATTATACATATTTGAAAGAAAATGGATACATGCACAAGTTTATATATATCACTATTACAAATGGGCTTAAGTATTACTAATGAGTGATTTCGAGGGTAGAATTTGAGGTGTTTAATAAGTAAGCAAAAAGAAGTTTTCTAAAGTGATATTGTGACGGTGCATTTCTAATTATAGAAGGTAGTTTATTCCAAAGACGGGCACCACGAATCATAAAAGACCTTTGCATTTTACACGTGCGGTGTGGTAGAATTTTTAGTACTTTTTCCCCTTCACGGAGTTTGGAATGTGTCGGTTGATCTTTGTGAATAAAATGGAAGAGATTAAACAGATAATGCGGGGCTTCATTAGTAAATAGACTATAAAGCAAGTTACCCATATGAAATTGTCTTCTCTTGGCGACGTTAAGAAGTCCTGCTATTTCTCTGTATTGAGTAATATGTTCACTGTTAGGGATGTTATAGATGAACCGAATGCAGGCATTAAGCGCACGCTTAAGTCTGACATTCAGCTCATCAGTAGTATCATCATATACCACGCAGCCGTAGTCAAAGAAAGGAAGTATGAGGTTTTTAACTAGGAGGATACGAGTAGGAGTGGGAAGTGATTCTTTATTTCTGTTAAGCTGTTGGAGGACTCGAAATGTTTTCCTCGAAAAAATTCCACAAACGGAATGATACGCCCCTCAATCAGTAGCGGTGGTAGGGTGGCAATTGTTTCGAGTTATGGAGAGGAAGAAGGGCCTATGATTAAAGCCATAGTTTTAGCAGGGTTAAGAGTGAGGCCACTTGTCGAGGACCACTGCACCACCATATCGATATCCTCCTGTACCTTTCGGAGTAAGCTTTTAAGAGTAGCAATAGGTCCGGAGAGGTAAAGTTTAAAATCATCAGCATATTTATGATAGTTGCAGTAACAAAGCTCTCTACCAAGTTCAGAGGTATAGATATTAAAAAGGGTGGGCGCAAGAGAGGACCCCTGAGGAACACCACTCCCAACCTCGACACAATTAGACCGCTCGCGATTGCTTAGGTGTACTCTTTCAGAGCGGTTACTAAGATAGGATTCAAACCATTTAACCACCATATTGGAGAGGTGTGACGATTTAAGCCTGGCCAATAGTAGTTTATGGTTAACAGTATCAAATGCCTTAGAAAAGTCGAAAAGAACAACAACCGTAATCTCCCTTCTATCTATTGCAAGTTTAATGTCAGAAGTTACTTTAAGTGAAGCTGTAAGTGTACTATGCTTTCCACGAAACCCGGATTGCATTGGATCCATTAAGTTGTTAATTTCAAGGTGTTCCGTAAGCTGCTGATGGACGATACGCTCGAAAGGTTTAGACAAGGCACTAAGGATGGATATAGGGCGGAAGTCTTTAGGAGATGTAGGGTTAGATATTTTAGGAATAGGGCGAATAATCGCCTCTTTCCAGATGTCGGGAAATATACCCACCTGGAGAGATGCATTATAGATGTGCAAGAGAATAGGGCCAACGACTGGCAATGCAAGGCGAATAATTTTCATTGAAATACCATCAGAACCCTGAGCATTCGATTTTACCTCGAAAAGTTTTTTTACTAGGGTTTCTTGCGATATATCAGAAAAGAATAACTTGGTTTCATCAAATGTAAGGGTAACTGATGACGTACAAGAAGTGACATTTACAGGGGATGTGGGCTTTGTAGTAAAGGCTGTTAGAAGGTCTGCAGGACAGAAATTGTTATCAAGTGACAAGTGTTTAGGGGGAATAAGTCCAAGCCGTTTTAAGAGAAACCAGATGTTTTCATTTTTATTCCTGTTTTTGATAGAGTTGTAATTATATTGATTGTATGAATCTCTAATTTTGGTTTGTACCAAGTCTCTCAATTTACGAAATTCAGCTTGAATGATACTATTTTTAGTTCTTTTGGCCAATCTACGTTTTTTCTCCCTTTCTTTCATCATGTCTTTGATAACAGGAGTGATCCAGGGAGTTAATTTCTTTTTAGCTTGCAGGGTATGGAGAGGCGCAAATTTATCAAAGGCTGAGATTAAAAATGTGCTTAAGCGAATCACCTTCCTATTGATATCCCTTTCAGTAAAAATGCATTTCCAGTCATAGGTGGATAGATGTTCAAGAAATTCAGCTTCATTTATAATTTTGAGATTGCGTATAGACAGAGGGGTTATACTAGAAGAGGGGTTAAAGGAGAACAGATATTGGATGCTGATGAGGTCATGGTTTGAAAGGAATGAGATTGAGTGTTGAGTGGAAGAAAGCACTTTGCCTAAATCGTCGACAATCATTATATCAATCCATGTACTGGAATGATCAGTGTTGTGGGTAGCATTATGTGGAACTACCGATAATCCGGCGGAGAACACAACTGATTTTAAATAGTTAGTTAAATTGTTGGTGGCATTAAGATTTGTGTTTAGGTCACCAGTAAGTACGATGTTATTATAATTAGATATTAGATCAAAAATGTCAGTCTCAAATTCCCTACAGTAAGAAGCATTAGGAGGTTTGTAGATCACACCAACCAACACACTGTCATGAGGCGAAAATACCTTGATAAAAAGGTATTCTGCAGTAGGGTAATTGGCGAAAGGACTCACTCCTACCTGCACACCCCTCAAACTGTCATGAATGTAAAGACAGACACCACCCCCCTCTTCTCTCATCTCTATCCCTACGGAAAAGTGTGTAATGGTCAAGTGCTACGAGGCTCGAGGGTATGTTAGGCGTAAGCCACAATGTTAAAAATAGTATTAAATTTAAAATACCAATGTATATTAAAATTAATATCTCAAGCATATGAAATCCCTATTTAGGTACGTGTTTATTAAATTTCATATACAATCATGATAATCGCTCAGATAATTCCATTTTACACAAAATCAAAATAAGATTAGCAGTAATTTTCGATTCTTAATAATAAAACATGATACCTTCTTGCAATTAATCAAAAATAAAATTGGATTTTAAGTCGAAAAGTTCAATTACGTAAAGAAATGAGAGACCTAACCTACACTCAACTATACTCACATTAAATTTCTACCATTCAGGGCAATTTTTGGAAAGAGTTCCACTTGTACGTTGCACTTTAATCATAAAAAGCAATTCAATCGACGAATTCTGGATTATTACATACTTCAATTGCGAATATTTGATAAGATTTAAAGAAATAAAAGCACTTTGAGTTTTCAAGCACGCTGCTATACCGACATGTACATTAAATTTAATATAAAGTGTACAGCTATTCATATTTTAATGTGTATTAAATTTCAATTCCCGTGTATGCAAATGACTTCATATACATTTGTATTAAATTTAATACAGATTTTTCTAACAGTGCAGGTCTCAGATACGGCTATGATATGAAAGGAACAGGACTTAAAGTGATGTGTGAATTCGTGGTAATGGGCAGGTAAGGACTGAGCATTAACGTGACAAATATTTAAGGTTTCCATTCAAACAGTGATAGGTAAAGTTCAAATATATTTAGACGTAAAAGTGTCTGAGATACGTTAAAAGATCGAAAAATCCTTTCCATAACGTTAAAGTGAAAGAGACTAAGAACCAACAGAATCCAGTTATCATGATTACATTTGATAAAAGTGAAAAACGCACATAACAAAGTAAAAATTATTAATTATGTAAGCGCTATTATACTTAATATATAGAAATAGTGCATACAAAGGATAAATTTGCAATGACGGTGAGAAACTGAATAAGCGCAGTGATACACATAACATGAGATTGCAAGTTGATTTTAATGTTCAGAATGGACAATCTCCAGAACAGCCAGCATGCAGTGAACAGGTAGATAGCAAGAGAAAAGAAAAAAGTTGCGTACTATGAGGGAAAAAAAAACATAATCGAGTAACCTTATTTTGAAAATTTAGATAGGTACAATGTGAGAAATTCAGAAATATCGAAGTAATCAAAGTTAATAGAAGGTAAAGAGCAATAATCAAAAACATATATTTACCAGTATATAAGTAGCATTTCAAATAGGGTAGAGCTAAGGTTGGAGAGGGGAAAGTCAAATACATAATGGAATTAGACAGTGGTTGCTATTGCAGTCCTTCAACAGATTGTATGTTCGACAAGTAAATTCTAGGCGAACCGTCCTTCTTTCGACAGAAAATTTTTCCGCCGGAAATCCAAAGGTATTTGATCTTTCCCTCTCTGCGAAGACCTAGAGCAATGGCATAAATTTTCCTGTTGAGTGAAGTGAGCGCCTCACGAAGGTAGATAAAGCGTTTCTCGTTATCTGCCCATCCAATGTTTGAGGTTGAAAAGTCTCTCTTAATCTTACGTCTCTCGATCAGTTTATCTCGTATTTCTTGTCTGCAGAACTTGGCTACGATGATCGGGGGAGGGGGGGAAGAATTAGTCGGAGGAGGCGCCTTAATTATCATGTAGAGCTTGACAACGTCATCCTTTTGAAGAGTAACGTCGAGAGCTCTGGCGATAGAGTCCAAGGTGGCAGCAAGGTCCTCATTAGGCTTCATGGGGAGACCATGAATTTCCAAGGTAGCATGCAGCACCGCTTGTTCATTGACATTTAGCGCGTGCTCCAATGTAACCACGTTGGCTTTCAATTCTTTAGCCTCCTTCTTGACGTCATCAATTTCCGCCACTTGTGATACAGAACCAGCTTCAAGTGTGTTAATACGCTCGTTATTCATACTGACTTCCAACTTGATTTGTGTAAGGGTGGAATTTAATTTTTCATTAAATTCTTGCTTTCGAGTTTCAAATTCTGTAAGTCTCCTCAAAATCTCGCGTGACTGCGCAAGCGCTTCATTTTGTCCGTCGGACCACTTTACGCAAGAATTCAGCAAGACCAAGGGGTAGGGTTGCCGCAATTTCAGAGGTAGAGACAAAGGTATAAGTGGGAGGAACAACTCCTGTATTACCGACATCCTGGCAGTGGGTTTTGTAGACATTCGCACTTTCGTCAGAGTTGTGCATAATGGTAGCGGCGACTGCCGTAGAGGTGGCACAAGTGGACAACGATGCACATGCCTTGCAAATATAATCAACTTGGCCTTTTTTAAGTTTTTCAAATGATTTTTTGGTGATTCCAAAATTAGCACAGTTCAAGTGAATTAAAATGCCACACTTCACACAGGCAAGAACTTCAGATCCACCTCTGGTTATAACTATCTGACACTCCGAACACACAGCCATAGTTCAGCAGGAAAAACGACCGTACACGTTACGTATATATACAAAAGTACAAAAACAAGCAACAACCAAGTGAGATGTAACAAAACTTCAATGTTTGTTTTTTATGAATTATTATATTTTCAGTTTAAAATGCGTAGTTCTAAAATCTTCTATTAACAAAATTTTCTATTTTTAAGCATCGTTTTTTCAGCTTAAATTTTCAATTTAAAGAATTTTAAAATGCAGTTTTGACTACTTAAACAATTAAAATTTAAAAGGGGTTGGCATTGAAATTTTTTTATGAAAAACGTTTTTAGTTGATCAACTGTAATTATAAATTAATATTTTTTTTCAATCGAACTATACTTTAAGTTTTATAAAGTTAACAATAATTTATTGATTTTCCAAGACGACTCTGAAACCGTTCAGAATTAAAAAGTTTACAGATTTTACCTTTAAAAATTGAATTGTTTCAATTCGAAAGCCTTAGTGGGTAAATAAATCTAAGCATCCAAATGATTCAATTTCAAATTCTATTCAAATAATGTTTCAGTCTAAAATATTCCATTTTTAACCCATTGATCGTCAAAGTTTCAAAGAGCTAAAACTTTGAACGTTACAATTTTAATTGTTTTCTTCTGAACATTTTTAATTTGTAAGTGAAATTTTTAAATTTTGATGTATAAATAGCAATTCAACACTTAGTAATTTAGAAAAAAATCGAGTAATTTCAAGCGAAGTTTTGTAAAGATTAAAAACTAATGTAAATCTTGAAATGATTTCAAATCATTTTTAAAGAAGGTACATTTTTCCGGTTTTGAACAAACAATTTAGAAGCTTTTTAAGAATTGTGAAAGGTTTTATAAGAATAAACAAATTTTCTTACGATTCCTATGAAAATTGAAAAGGACTTTTTATTTTGAAAAATTAATTTTAGGGGAATATTTGAAAAGATTTGAAAAGATTTCCAAAATTGTCAAAAAAGAATCTGGGATATTTTGAAGCAATTTTTTTGAAAATATTTCAAAACATTTGACACGAAGTGTAGCTTTTTGATGATTATGAAATAAAATTCAAAAACTATTCCCACATAGCAAACTTCCCGAAAAAACGTGGTATTTTCTTGAGAGTTGGTCCACGTGGCCGGAAGAAAAAACCAGGACTGTCCTAGATTTGGACCTATGCTTAGACCTAAGTTAAAACATAGGTTTATGTCCACCTAAATTTTTTTATTTAAAAAAAAATCATGCTAAAAAGTGACAAATGATTTTATTTTATCTTTAAAATGTTTTTCCCATAATTTCTGAGAAATGATAAATAATCAAATTATTTATTATTCTTTGACAGCACAGCTATCAAAGAATTTAAAAAAAATCCAAAATATTAAGTAATATTTCGGTCTTCAAAAATGGCGAGCGGTTTAATTCTGAACTATAATCCGCGGAACTAAGAACATTAGTTCCGAACGAAGTCGCTGGGCAGCACATTAGGTGCGACTCCTTCTCGCAAGAGAAATAAATCGCTCAGAAAATAAGTCAGAGGTAACTTACAACCACGAATTAAGCTTGACATTGTATCGGCTTGCTGTTGTTGAAGTCTGAAATATTATTTAAAAATATTTCATATGTTTTTGAAATTCTTGATAGCTGTGCTGTCAAAGAATAATAAATAATTTAATTATTTATAGCGCATTTTTCCTTCTTTTCCCGGTTTTTCTTTCACCTGTTGTATCTTTGGTAATCCAAAAGAAGGTGTTCTCAAAATTAGTACATCAATAGTGTAAGTCTTGTGTAAAAAATTGGCGTCAGCTACTTTGAGGTAAAATAATAACTTATTCTGCTATAAACAATAATAAACAGAGTCACGTTCTCAGCTTCTAATTATCGTAGAAGGTTGTAATAAAGATGAATATTATTCTAAAAAAGTTAATAACAAAATCGCTTTACTTTACCATTTGCTGTTGTTTGCAATTGTCAAGGTCTGAAGCCCAAAAGAAGAAGAGAATAAAGAGATTCAAGATTTTTTGCACCTGCATCTGTACATTTATTTATCAACGTTTGATAATTTGTCATGGAGCGGGAAATTTTAAATATTCAAGCACCAATCATCTTTCATGAGTCAATTGCAGACTGTGAAATTCATGCACATCAGCCTTATGCCTCATCAACCTTCAACAACAGTGATGAAATTCGGATTGCTGTTCAAAATCAGGACCATGGTCTCCTGCCGAGCAAAAGCTCACTTCATGTACATGGAAGAATCGTAAGAACTGATGGAGCACCAGTGACAAACACAGTTTTAGTTTCAAATGCCATCTGTCATTTGTTTGAAGAAGCAAGATACGAAATCAATGCAATAGAAGTTGATAGAAATAAAAATGTTGGCCTCACTAGTCTCATGAAAAATTATGTATCTCTAAATCCTGGACAATCACGTTACATACAGAATACTGGTTGGCTTGAAATAAATGATAATAATCAATCGCTAACCATCGCTACTGGTTACTTTGATGTAGCCATACCGCGTAGCATGATATTTGTTTTTGCTGAAGATTATCACAAAGTCATTGTCAATGCTAAGCATGAACTTATTTTGACAAGATCAAAAAGTGATGCAAATGCCATCTTGCAAGCAGCCCCCATTGAGCAATATAAAATTGAAATTAATGAAATAGCGTGGCTATTGCCTAGCTTTAGACTCTCAGATTCACGAAAATAGCAGTTGCTAAAATATATTGAAAAAGATCCACCTATTCCAATAAGTTTTTGAACTTGGGAACTGTATGAATATCCTCTACTTCCAACTACTTCAAACCATGTTTGGACAGTAAAAACCTCAACACAATTGAAAAAACCGAGATTTGTTATACTTGGATTTCAAACAAACAGAAAAAATAATACTATTAGAAGTTCTAGCAACTTTGATCATTGCAATCTTACTAATGTAAAACTACTTTTAAATGATCAGTGTTATCCTTATAGTAATTTGAATCTTGATATTAATCGAAATCAGTATGCTCTTCTTTATGAAATGTACACAAACTTTTAAACTAATTACTATGGTAAAGAACCTCAACCATTGCTATCGAGAGGAGAATTTATACAGTATGCACCTCTAGTTGTTATTGACTGCTCTAAACAAAATAAGTCACTGAAATACGGACCAGTTGACGTTTGTTGGGAATTTCAAACTAGTGAAAATTTTCCCGCTCAAACGTCAGCCAATAAGTGGTGGGGTGAAGAAGTTGATATAAAACTGCTGTAACCACATAGAAATAGTTTAGTTGCATTCAAGATGGAGTACTTGGTGGATATGCAGGGCTTCAAGTTACTAGACAATAAATTTGTCATGAAAGAATTGGCTATATCACCAATCTGTGATGAGACAGTCAAAAAGCCATATTCTTTTCTCTTTCGACCAACCTGCAAGTGGAACAACGTTCCGCCAAAATATAAGTCTATAAACATTTGGGCAGAGCGGAAACATCATGGAATACTTTGGAATTCTGGTGATTTGCCGTATTCTCTAGTACCTGTGATACTCAGGAGCGTTTTAAATGATTTAACAAAAATTTACGTAAAAGGCTTGGAAAAAAAGAATTGGTTGAAACAATTTGTAGAAATATCAAGTGAAATTGTTGATATGCTTGATTTAGAATGTCCCTCGCCACAGGGATTGCGTGAGATGTTTGCAATTAGTGATATTAAATGTGCACATCATATGTATAAAAATTACTTTAATTGCGCAATTGAAAATGTACTTTTATTGAAAAACTGGATGTCTTTGGAACCATTCTGTTAGATTAGTTTTAATTTGTAGAGATATGAAATTCTCTTCTATATATATATATATATATTTAATTATAATCTACTTATTTTTAAGTATAATGTACTGATATTTTAGAAATAAATAAAAAAGCAAATAAAAAGAAACTTATGTTATTTTTCTCAAAGTTCCTTGTCCTTATAATAATAAGTGCGAATAGTAGATAAGCGAATCGTGGGTCAGTGAACATCATTGGCATTGTGACTTGAAGAAACATCATCCTTCGGTATTGAGAGATTACGTCTGGTGGATCAGGTTGCATCCGATAACTGCAGCAGTTTGAGAGAATGCTCTGCGTTGAACTTTTTCCAGTTAGAATTAAAGCAGATGAGTTTATTCAAAGAAAATTTACTTGAAAATATGATTTTCAGGTTGCAATAAATGAAAAACACCAATTTATATTTAACTTATTTTTTCTTCTCTGTTCTTTATTTTCAGAGACTTGTATTTACAGTGCAGATATCTTACAATCTAAAAATTGATTCGACACTCATTCCTCTGCTTACATGTCGTTCGTATCACTCACACATACACACAACACGCTTCACTCAGTTTTTTTACACTGTTTTTTGTTCGTTTCAGTAATAGTAATAATAATAATCCTTAATCTTAATTCTATATAAGTACTATATACAAATACTATATACGTGAGATTAATTATATACATTATGAACTTCCGTGGGTTTGCAAATTCTTTTGGCATATCCCCATGGAAGTGTATCTGTCGTTCCTGGAATAATCACTCTCTTATCGTCGTGCCAGCTAAATGCAATTTTTTTTTGTTTTATGGTGTGCACTTCGTGTTTTCTACTGCGGATCAAATTTTGGTACGCTGTTACATTTTCATATTTAAAAAGACACTTTCTATAATCATTAAATGTAATTTTTCTCAACGCAGACCCTTTCACACCTTTAGCATTCTTTTTCTCACAACTTTCATTCCAAATTTTGTATACATATGATTTCGCCCTCAATCCGACCAACTCTGTGATAATTTTTCCACTGCACTCGTCTTTCATTAGCCCTAATACTTTTTTTATTTTTTAGCGGTATTCCGTAAACATTATCTGGAGGATAATCTGATGTGTCAAATTTGTGAATATCCCGCTTAATGAAATCATAAATGTTTGGAACGGTGTCGTAGGTAATTATTTTCGAGAGATCCAGAACGGCAAATCCTACATAAATTGGTTTATTGAATTTAACTTGCAGTCTTTTTGATTCAATAATAACCATATCTTCTTCGAATATGGCGCAGCTATGGAAATTTGGCTTGGCAATCAGAGCTTTTGCACCGTACCTTCCATCCCATTTTGTTATCAATCTCATATCTCTATATTTTCTAACATTCTCCATTGTTTTGCCAAAGACAGAATTGTTCATCAGCTTGTAGAAATTTTTCTCAAAATCATTGCTAGACATTTTTCGTTTTTCTGTATTTAAATCAATGTACTCTTTTAGCCAAGGTTTTTGCTCAAACTTTAGAATTCGGTGAATTTTAGTTACCTTTAGTCCCAACCACAAATACTTTTCCAAATTTCTATAGTGGACTACGTAATTTTTCTTTGGTAATAAGCTCGTTATCAGTTTTGGTATCTTGCATGGGGAATTAGGGAGTACAAAGTGCTCTGGAGCCAAAGGCAAATCTCTATAAAAATCATGCAATTCTGCAGGATATTCCAAGTCTACCTCCAAAATGCAACCTATTGGTGAATCGTCTGGAATACTTTGTACATTGATATCTTGATCAAGTACCCATTCGAAACCACCAAAAGGTAAACATTCGCTCATTGCTGCGCCATACTGGTTGTTAATATCAAAATATGAGATATACGATTCAGGTTCGCTTGGATTAAAATCTGATCCCATACATCGGTTATTCGCTTTGGCATATCTATTTGTGGACTGCGATACACCTCCACGAATACCCCTCTCAATGAGAAGAATCATTTCAGGATCTGTTAATAATTCAAGTTCAATTCTGATTAATTTGAGCATCGCATCAAAAGCAAGTCCTGGAGCTGTATATTAATGTAAGGGATCGAGATTATAGGTTGAAAAACAATTTTTTCTGAAATTTTCAAAAATATCGGCCGAAAGTAAAACGTCGGTTTCCAAGTACAAGTCAGAGTATTCCCAAGAAGTTTCTATATTGAACGTTTCCCAAACATTGCATACATGTTGGTAATCTTCATCGGAAATTTCATTATTATTTAATTTCGAATAAAATTTGATTTTAGGTGGTAACTGATGTTCATTTAATTTTTCCCAATCAACAATATAGTCGTAAGGAAATACTCCTTTTCTGACTAATAATTGAAATTCTTCCGGATTATTGCAGTGCTTTCGAGTAATTTTTTTATCATCGTTCGATTTCTGGAGCCACGGATACAATAAAGAAATCCTATAAAAGCAATTCTTGTGACGAATCCTGGAAAGGAATTCTACGGAATTCATTTAAGACGAGAAGGGTAGGAATTTTGCGAAATTCACTTGAACTCCGGATCTACCTACGGGTGACCCGAAAACCTGAAAAGTAGGAAAACGGTGGCTAAAAATAGTTGGTGAATTGAGTAGCCGCTATACAACGTAAAACCACTGTTTTTCCGAAATTCAAAAATTGAACGAGGCCCACAATCAGGCGGAAGACGCATCTGCGTAACAACACTTGGAAGACCGACGACCAGTCATCGGCCAACTCCCAAATCCAGGTTAACAACGAGGAACTCCACGGACTCCCAGCTGCCAACCAGAAAGGATCAAGCCATCCAGCGAATTTAGAAAAAGTAAGCATTTAAATAAAAAACAAATCGTATCGAATTGCAAAGAGAATAAGTCCTCCTTGCTATCTGAGGAAGGAGACTAACGTGAAATCAAAGTTAATGTCACGTTAGGCGAGGCGAAGTTCTGCAATTCCGGTATGGTATACTCCTGGTACTCCAGAGCACTGCCTTTCCTCAACAATAATAGAAACCATTACTTTGGAATGAGAGAACTTGTAGTAGACGATATCCTTGCATTCCACTGTATTAAAAGACTATACGTCCAAAGCAAACGATGACCTCGCGTATCAGATAACAGGAGCGAGACCGATATTTTACGCTGGCATACGAAAAGTATCGAGATAACAACGATGTAAATTATGCGACGGACGATACTGACGAGACTTCTGATTCATCACACGATCTGATTCCTTTATTCCTTACGGCAATGACCTCCCCGAAGAACACTCAACCCACATCGAGAGCACAATCTCCAACGCACACAGCACCGGATTCTTTATTAACTCTGGATCCCATTCAGCAATTGCGATTGGAAATGCAAGCGTTAAGACTCGAGAATTCTAGAATGAAGGAAGAACTCGCCACACTTAACGATGAAAATCACAACAGGAGACGGGGAATTGAACAAGTTGCAAAAAATACAGCACTTATAACGGACGACGATTCGGATCCTGATGCTCAAAAAACTGAAGTCCCTAGACGAGGAATAAGACAAACGATCCCACGATCCACCGAGCTTCCGATATTAGAAATCAGACAGCCAATCTCTCAGCAAACTGCACTCACGAATCCACCACTACCAAGAAGTATAGCAAAGGATATGATTAGAGCGATTAAAATCCTTAATGGAACTAACGATGCCGGTATCCACGAATGGATAAAAAGCGTGAAAAGAGCTCGTTTACGCTATGACAATCAAGACTTACTTCTCGATTTTGTAATAGCTGAAAAAATTAGAGACAATGCCGAACAAGCTATACGACACATATCAATAGGAAGTTATGAAGAATTATACTCAGCTTCAGAAACTAACCTCGGAATACAAACCTCAATTGAATTGTGCAGAGCTAAATTGGACGCAATTAGACAGGGAGGAAACACGGTTCAAACTTTTAGCCCTCTTTCCAGAGACGCCTATAAGGACCTTGTGTACGCGGTACAAGCAGAATACCCTTCCGAAACGAAAAGGAAAATGGCCCTGGAGATAGAAGGGAACAGCGCGATCAAAAGATTCATAATGAATTTAAGAGACGATATTTCGTCACAGGTTAGACCAATGAAACCGACCACACTAACAAAAGCCCTACAAGGAGCACTGAAAGCGGAAGCTTGGCAACGAGAAAAAAATAAAGATAGAATACTTAGACAAAGCCAAGTGCCTAGACAACCTACTAAATTCCAACCCCGACCAATAACAACTAGACCTTCAGCAAATACCACACCCCAACAGACGAGAGTACCAAACTCGAATTTCCCACTAAGCGAAAGATTAAAGATGTCCTGCCACAAATGCGGAAAACCTGGTCATTTTGCATCCCAATGTTTTTCAAGATCCCAAAGTTTTCAACTGGGACAGTTCCAAGAAAGACCACCGGAAGTAAAAACTATTCAGGAACATCAGGACCCCCAAGAAGAATGTTTAGAAAGGGAACAGATGACAACGGAGGAAATCCAGGAGTACATAAATTACGAGGACCAAGCAGAATATTTAAATTATCCGGAAAATTACAATCAATACATGGATGAAGAAGAAGCGACGGATCAATATACACATTCTTAGTAGATAGCGGAGCAGCAATCAACATAATTAAGAGAAACCATTTACAACCCGACCAAGAAACCTTTACGTTTTATAAAAAATTCTCAATGGGACGATCACCACGAAACTACGGAAGCCACTTATCTGCAGTATTTTGGAAAAAAACAACTATCCCACATAGTAGAAGAAAACTTCCCATTATTAGAAGATGGAATAAGGTAAACATCCCAGTAATCGTGGCGGTCCCAGTAATCGTCAGTTTTGAAGTATAAACGCCAGAAGTAAGTATTTTGCGCATTAAAATACATTCCTAAAATATTTTTAAGTAAGTTTGAACAGTGCTTGTTGTAGAAACCAAATTAGTTTTTTTGTACAAATAGTGCACATGGGTAAAAAAAATTGATTTGTATTGCCGGTGGCGATGAATAACGAAAAGTGGAAAATAGCTTAACATTTAGGTTAGGAAAGACGTTTCTTTGCTTAAGCTTTTAATATGTCCAAAAATTATTTGATCAGCACGAAAATTATTTTTTTGTAATAAAAGATCATTTTTGTTTCATAAAATTAAGTAAAGTCTTCATTTAGTACCTTCTCGTTCGAGAAATATCGGGCACGATTATAGGGCCATTCCAAAAACATAGTTGCTCGAGTAATCGCCACTGGTCGCGAAGACGAGGACGAATCTGTCAAAATTTTATTTCCATATTTCGTTACAAATAATGATTTAATTAATTTCAAAAAGGCGTGAAATGATATCGGAAAACTGACTTGTTACTGCGTGAAAAGTAATCGTAATGTAAATTAGTGCTAAAAACTGAAAAAAATTGATGTAAAATATTGGCATGACTTTAGTGATTTCATTATCAATTTTTTTGTGTATTATCATTTTTCAGTGAAGTTGATATTTATTGAGTAGTTTTTCATTAGCTAACGTTAATCTATACTGCATAATATAAAGAAAAATGTGTAACATATATATAATTATTGATAGTTTTAATGTTTTGACGACGAAGTACTACTTCGTGGTACTTCGTAGTTTTGACAACGTAAACAGAACATACTAACCTCCAAATACACATGATTTTTTTAGTCACTGCAATTTATCAAATTTCGTCATTGTGTTTATAATTTATCTTGCAAAAAAGTTAATTATACAAATTACCAGTGTGTAAATTTTTGTATCCCATGTAATTATGCTGTACTTAGCCATTTTATAGAACAAAGTTAGGTTATATGACTTTATACAACTCAATATTATTTTTCGAACTTTATTTTAAAAAGGAAAATGTTGATAATTTTTAATTATAATATTCAGTATTATAAAAGAATTTCAGCATTGTAGTTATCACTCATCGTGATAAAAATTCTCATAAATATTTATTTCCATTTATTTTTGAGACCACTTTATTTTTTATAAATAAAATATTAATTTTATTCGAAAATATTTATAATTGAAATAAAAACTAAAAATGTTAAAAGAAAATTCTTTTTTATTATGATTAATTATTATAATGTCCATCAGACGTATTGGAACTATCAGAAGATTCGATTTTGAGGTTATCTTTCGACGGATTTCATTTCGGAGGTCTCAATCTCTCAATCAATATAAAACTAATAATACATCTTTCATTTCATTAAAGTATACTTAAAATACAAAAATACACTTGAAATACACTTCCAAATCACTAAAAACACATTTCAAGAAAACTTAATCTTTTTCGCGAAGACTGGGACAACGACTCGCGATTACTAGTACATGGCAGATTAGGAAATGGCGATAACTGGGACATCGGTGCTTTTTGACTTTTAATTGTTTATCAATAAGAAGTAATATTAAATATAATGTAAAACCAATTTTTATAATATTCTAGGATGTTTAATGCTTCAATCAGTACAAATCATTTTTTAACTAATCCTTCCAAAACAATTTTCTAGATATTTGAAGTCAATGAAATCTCTTATGGTGACGATTACTTGCACGTTTACCTTAATAGGATTGCCATTCTTCCACAAATACCCCAGATATGCTATTACAAAAACTGATTTGATAATCGACAAATGGAAACTACCATTACATTTCGAGGGAGTCTACCTACCAGGAAACTCAAAAAAAATCTGTAAAATCAACGTACCCGACGAAGAAAATCAAGTAATTTGGGTAGAAGATCAAGAAGAAAATCCTGATGGACTATACACAATATACAATAATAAGATAGAAATACCATATTATAACTATTACCAGAAAGCCATCAAAATACCAGAGAAAATTAAATTCAGCAGAATTATGTCAAGAGGATCACGAGATGTTGATCTTGCCCAAAAAGGGGGTGATTACCCTTCAAACTACTTCAAAAGACTGGAAGAACTTCAAAATTGACTGAACCTAAAACATATCGAACCAAAAATTTGAGAACGGATAAAAGAAATTGTGACTCAATACTCAGCAGTCTTTACTTTAGATGGAGACCCCCTACCCTGTACAAAACTAACTGAACATGAAATAATCCTGAACTCAGAAAAAATTATCAACTTAAGATCCCATAAACTACCCGAGAAACACAAGGATTTCGCACTTAACGAAACAAGTGAATTACTGAAAAAAGGTATAATAAGAGAGTCCCAATCACCTTTCAACTCCCCACTATGGATAGTCCCTAAAAAAGGAGGAAAGCTTAGAATGGTAGTAGATTATCGTCAGATTAATAAAGACACCGACCAGGATGCATACCGTCTCCCGGTAATAGACGATATCCGCGACCAGTTAGGAAATGCAAAGTTTTTCTCGGCCTTCGACCTAAGTGCAGGATTCCACCAAATCCCCATGAAGGAAGAGTGCAACAAATATACAGCATTCTCTACTATACAAGGGCATTTTGAATATAGTAGGATGGCATTTGGCCTAAAAAACGCACCCGCTACCTTCCAACGTATGATGGACTATGCGTTCAGAGGACTAATTGGGAAAGAATGCTTCGTTTACATTGACGATATTGTAATATTCGGGAAGACATTAGAAGAACATAACAAAAATGTAGTGACTGTCCTGGAAAGAATAAAACAATTAGGCTTGAAATCAGAACCATCAAAATGCGAGTACCTACGTCCGGAACTAGAATACCTAGGCCACCTGATCCTCGCAGAATGAGTTAAGCCAAACCCTATTAAGATCAAGGCAATCCAGGAATTCAAGCAGCTGAAAACACCTAAAGACGGGCAATCATTCCTAGGATTAGCTGGATACTATAGGAAGTTTATAAAGAACTTTTCATCTATAGCTAGACCACTCACTAGGCTAACTCAAAAGGACACCATTTTTTATTGGACTCCAAAGTGTGAAGAAGCTTTTTAAAAATTAAAAAACGCATTAACAACATCACCAGTATTAAGATTCCCCGATTTCAAAGAAGGATAGCAGTGCTATCCCAGGCCGGTCATCCTTGCTTATTTATTAGCAGAACCCTTAATAAAGCAGAAGAAAATTACAGCACCTAGCTCGCGAGTCTTACGATGGCGATTACGGCTAGAGGAATATAAGTACGAAATAGAATATATTAATGGAAAGGAGAACAAAGTAGGAGACTGCTAATCCAGACTTTTCCCAATCCACACCAGCGACATTCTACAACAAGCGCTAGACGGAATAGATTTAACTACCGACGATGAGCTATCAGATACAGAAATTTTGGGTACACCAGTTAAACGCCCCACTATCATCAAGGACGAAATACTACAAGAAAAAATTGAAATCCCAGTCAGAAGAATGTGCGAATCAGTAGAGAGTAACGACGATCCCAATAATTCATCTGGATCCGAAAGACCTCAACAAAATGAACTTTACAACGATTTTATGACATGGCGATTGAACTCAACACAAGGAAAATTAAGAACGAAACCCAACGCCGTCGGAAAACTCTGGAAAGTAATAAACAAAGAAGACATGCCAAAATATAATGAAGAGGATTGGTTACGGAAACTAGGCTGGTTCATCGATGAAACCATCAGCAAAAAACTAACATTGATAAGATTTATATTCGGTGACCCACTATTTACACCAATCGAAAAGGAACTGATACAGGAAATGATGGAATACCTATCTTACTTGTATCCTCACTTAGGATTTCACCTATGCTTTAACAATACCCGAGAAATAACGAAAGAAGAAAAAACTAATATCATTAAAGAAGCGCACGCGGAACATCTTGGGGAAAAGAATACCTTTGAAAAAGCGAAGAAAATAGGACAATGGATAGGTATGGATGAAGACATTAAAAAGTACGTCAAAACATGCCCCATCTGTCAACTCCAAAAAACCACAAAAATCAAGAACCAAGCTGAGGGAATTATACCAGACATTCCTCTGAAGCCCAATGAAAAAATAGCCCTAGATATATACGGCCCATTACCCGAAACAGTAAAAGGTAACAAATATATTCTGAGCCTACAAGATAGATTAACCCGCTACACGGTGTTAATCCCGATGGCTAACAAGACAACTAGTTCAATAATATAAGGGCTGCTCGATCACTACATCTACATCTTCGGAGCACCCAAAACAATCCTAACAGACCAGGGACAAAACTTGCTATCAGAAATGATGCAACAATTTGAAAAAGCATTACAAATCACTCATGTAAAAACAACAGCTTTTCATCCGCAGTCCAACGGAAACATCGAAAGAATGCACTCCACCCTAGGGAACCTAATCAAAACAAGGATCTCAGAAAGAAACAATGAATGGGATGACAATTTGAAATTTATTAACTTTGCAATCAACCCAATGAAGAACCAAACAACAGGATATCCACCCTTTGAACTTATGTTTGGAAGAGAAGCTAACATACCATCATCGGTAGCGTGTTCACTAACCCTGACGTATCCGGAACTAGTGAGAAAGTGGAAAAAGAAACACGAAGAAAACCTACGAAGGACTAGAGAAAGAATAGAAATAGAAACAGAAAAAACGAAGAAAAGACTCGACGAAAATATCACTCACAAACACCATCTATACAAACCAGGAGACACAGTAAAAATCATTAACAATACTAAGTCTAACAGTAATCCAAGGCCTATTTACATATATACTGGAGATACCGGTAACTGAGAAAGAAGAAGGTTCCTTGCAAAGAATAGTCCTTATCCCGATACAAGTAAATAAAGTCCACATATCAATAGTCCCCGACTATGACATGATCATTAAATACCGAGACTCTTACGTGCCAACCAACAGACAGACCATTGACAAATTTAAACAGATAGATGTATATAAAATATGTAGAAGAAACCAACCTAATGTCAAGTTAATAGATAGCGAATCTTGCGAAGCCAGTTTACTTAGAAGATACTCAGAAAACAAATGTAATCAGTCACCTTACCTGTTACACAAGGAAACTTTCATACCTATAATGAATGGTTATATTATAGTACCCTCCAAACCATTAGACTTAGACATAAGTTGCGAAGATTCAGTTAAAACAGAAAAAACTTCGGAACCCCAAAAACTTACAGGATTTGGATGCAAAGTGTACAACAGCTACGATACCCTAAAATTAGAAAAATCATATGAAACTCATATGACGCAATGGCTAGATTTAACATGCGAGATAAATTTTGAAAAAAGAGACATTGACAGGTTAGAACAAAAATTAGTACAACTTCAAAAACAAATATCACACGAAGAATTTAAGCAAGCCAGAATTAGCCTAGATGACACCGAAAATATCCTACATACTATTGCCACTCACAGAAGGCTCAGTACTTGGAAAGAAACTAGTTTAGAATGGTTACAATATTTAGGTTACACCGCTTTAGCACTAGGAACTCTATATACTTTAGGTAAATTAGGCATCCTCGACTGCATACAGGTATGCTTTCCGAAAACAATCAAATTATTCAGTAATAGAAGTAAAGCAGTCCACCAATCCCATATTGTAACGTACCAAACCCAACCAACTCCCGAATCATTGTCAAACTTCGAAACATGTAGCGTAGTTCAGAAAACCAAACCTTTAAAGATAACAAACAAAACTTAGAGACTAAGTTCAATCTAAAAAGGGGGTTGTTACGAGCTGACAATTACCCCACTCTACGTCTAATTAGCATATATAAAGCGCCGCCTCTCTGAGGAGCTCAGTTCTAGACCTGTACTCGTAAACGCAAATAAGGCACTCGAAGTCAGAGATTGACTTTGAGCTTAAACATTAAAGTTCATTAAGCATTTTTACGCTTAACATTTTAACCTTTTTTTTAAACTCACAAAATTTCACTGCACTTTTTTCACTTCAAATCAAAACGAACACTAACCTTTTTAACAGGTACCCTATTGTTTGCGAGTCTCAGATAAAATTACAAATACTTGGTTTAGACACAAAATGATCCACATGTACACCTGGCGTAAAGGAAATAGCCACAGTATAATTGACTTTGTTATTGCGGATGAAAGACTAAGAGAACTAGTTAAAGATACAAGAGTCATGAGGGGTTCCGAATGCAATACTGATCATTACCTCTTAGTCTCCAAAATAAATTTAGGGCGGGGATGGAGAAGAAAGAGAACAACAAAAACAAAACAAACGCGAATAAAGATTGAAAATTTACAGAATCCAGAAGTGCGAATAGACTTTCAAAATAGGTTAAACGAACGTATAGATGAGACTATTTGGAAGGGGTTATTAAACAATAAAGATTTAGAGGGCATGTGGACTTCGCTACGGGATATCAACGTTGAAACTGCGACCGAAGTATGTGGTACGGCGGTTGTAGGAAGAAAATCTGGTGATGCATGGTGGAATGATGAAATTGAGGCAGCCCAAAAAGAAAAGAAAGAAGCGCACGAAAGAACGTTGCACATTACAGGTCTTAGCGATGAGGAGAGAAATAGACTTGAAAATGATTACAGACACAAAAAGAGAAAAGTTAAACGACTAGTCAAAGAGACTAAAGAGAAAATCAGAACAGAAGAAGAGAGGAAAATACAAAACAGCTTTGAAGGAATTATGAAACTATTATATAAACAGTTGAAGGAAAGTAAAAATACAGAGTTTGCGAGCATGAGAAACAGCAAAGGTGAAATGATATATGATATAGACGGGATAGTAGACGCTTTAAAAGACTCTTTTAAAGAAGTATTAGGAGGTGAAGATACAGGACAACAAAACTGCGACATAGAACATAATGCATTAGAAAACCCAATTGCAAAAGTCTGTGTCACTGAGGTCAGAAACATAATCAAGAACTTGAAAAACGGCAAGGCTGCTGGTGTAGACAGTATCAGCGCTGAAATGCTTAAATACGGTTGCGAGTACATACCTCACAGGTTGTGCGAACTGATAAATTTATGTATCGAGACGGGGGAAGTCCCAGACGATTGGAGAAAAGCGATTATCGTACCAATATACAAAAGAAAGGGAGATAAAAGCAACTGCAGTAATTACAGAGGTATCAGCCTTCGAAGTACCGTAAGTAAAATATACTCAAAAATACTTATTCGTAGGGTAATGGAAATTACAGAAGAAAAGATATGGGAAGTCCAAAGTGGATTTATGCCAGGAAGATCATGTACAGATCAGATATTTAGCCTAAGACAGATCACAGCAAAAAGCCTGAGAGTAGGAAAGAAAGTTTTCTGTGCATTTATTGACCTAGAAAAAGCATTTGACAAGGTAAATAGAAGTGAACTTTGGGAAGTCCTTAAAGAGTACGGAGTAAATGGAGGGCTCCTACAAGCAATAACAACAATATATACAGGTAGTAAAGCGAGTGTAAGGGTAAATGGGAAACTGAGTGACTGGCTCGGTATAATGCAAGGCGTGAAACAAGAATGCGTTATGTCCTCGTGGCTATTTATCATATTCATGGATAAGTGTCTAATAAGAACTGCACACTTCGACGAAGAAGGTGTAGATCTCCAAACAGTCAAGGTACGTGGGTTAGCTTTCGCAGATGACAAGATTGTTATGGCAGAATCAGTCGTGGACTTGCAAAGAATGTTGAATAAACTTAATACAAGCATGAAGGACATGGGACTCAAAATTAACGTAAATAAAACAAAAATCATGGTGTTTGAGGGAAAAAGTGAGAAAACAATATGCAACATTGTCATAAATGATGAGAGATTAGAACAAGTTGACCAGTACGTATATCTAGGTAGTCTATTCACTAGCGACGGAAAAATAGATGTGGAGTTAGATAGGCGCATAAATAAGGGTAGACAGGTCCGAAACGAGACAATCCTCAAAGAATGTGATACAGGAGAGACACTAGTTGACATATGGGAAAGAAATCAGTTAAGATGGTTCGGACATCTTGAAAGAATGAAAGATGAACGACTGACCAAACAAGTGTATAAAGGTAAAGTAAATGGCAGAATGCCCAGAGGTAGACCGCAGAAAGAATGGTTAGAATCTGTAAATCAGACATTGATCCGTAGAGACATAAGAAGCCATAGAAACACAAGAGCTTGCATGAAAAAATGCATGGACGTGAAGGAAGCTAGAGTAGTATGACAGGACAGAAAAGTGTGGCGACAAATAGTTTGTAAACAGAGTGACAATAGAATGAATGACGCCTCAAACAATGACCTGGGATACTAATGGGCCCAAGTGGGGAACCATACATAATAATTTTGTGAGGCTCTTCACTTGGGGTGATCGCTAGAGAGATTGATCAGCAACCTGGGTCGGAGCAGTGTTGCGGAATAAACGTGCCATTTAAATAAATAACACGAGAATTCCAGATCAATCTAAAATATTTATACCTAACACCTATATACATATCTACCTTACACCTATATACCTACATACCTTACACCTATATACCTATTTAACTTATACCTATCTACTCTATACCTATACACCCATATACACACTACTTTTGAAAGCGAAAGAATGAGACACGTTTTTTGAGCGAGGTAAAAACTTTTCAATGCGAAAGTTCGCATATGTTTAAATACTTTTGAATACGATAGAATGAGGCGAAATTTTTTATCGAGTGAAAACTTATTATTTGCGAGAGTTCGTACTGGTTTGAATACTTTTCAATACGAATTAATGATGGAAATGTTTCGGCTGAGTGAAAACTTTTTAATACGAAAGTTCGCATTAGTTTTAATGATTTTAAATGCGATCGAATGAGAAGAATGTTGTGCGTGAATTGAAAGCTTTTTAATGCGAAATGTCGCATTGGTTTAAATTTTGCAAATTCCAAAAGTTATTGGAATACTTTTGAATGCGTAACCGCGGATTAAAATTTTATTCAATATTTTATAAAGTGTTTATTTATTTATTAATATTTATATATTTATTTTACATTATTTAAAAAAAGTTTTACAATAAACAGGAACCGCTTGATTACTTTTATACTTTTAAATGCAGAAGATCCACAACTGCCATCTCGCATTCGGCGTCTTGAAGTTTAAGGCGAACCAATACTTTGTAATGCGAATCATGGACACTGCCGTTTCGCATTCAGCGTGATGAAGGGTAATGCGTACCAGTACGAACTAATACTTTTAAAATCTTTTTTTCGGAACAGAAAACAGAATTGAATCGCATTCAAAATGTCAATACATTTTAATACTTTTCAATACGACGTTTTTTGCAGGGTATAAGGAAGCAATACATCATCCTTGTTTTTCTCGTTATAACCTTGAACGTGTTTACAGAAAGTTCTACATTATAATCGACACGTTCGGAATATATATTTTTGCAACGCAAAATCTAATATGCCAATACACTAACCTTGAAGTTGTTGACGAAAGAAATTCTTTCCAGAAAGCAATAAATCATCCTTGTTTTTCTCCTTATAACCTTGAGCTTATTTACATGAATTCAGCTCTACGCCTGCATCCTTTGCGCACTGAACGAACATTTTGTCGATAAGAAAGCAATAAAACAAATTCATATAGACGAAAACAGGATGTCACATCAAATTTCACATATATACGCCTGCATATTTGCGCATTAAAAATGAATGTTTTATCTATAAGGAAGCAATAAATCATTCTTGTTTTTCTCGTAATAACCTTGAACCTGTTGACATCAATTCGGCTCTTACAATAGTGCAATATTATTCTTCTGTGACGTCATCATGACCTTCGAGAATGTTCTAGAAGCTTTGCAGAACGGTCTCCATGCCAGCCTCACACGGATACACACACACAGACACTAACTAATTCTAACTGGTCCAGAACGCTCCCTGCCTATCTACTCAAAATGACGAATTTTCTATCCAAAAAAAGGAATCTTCAACAAAACAGTAAAATATTTGGCCGAGTCGAAAGTGACAAACTGTCCGTGCTTTACCTCGGTTGAGCTAAGAGTAGGGACTGTCTGTACGTTTAGCTCGGATAGACTAAAAGTACGGACTGCCCGTACGTTTAGCTTTGACTACACGTCCGGAATAAAAGTACGGACTGTCCGTATGTTTAGCTTTTACTACACGGCCAGGATAAAAGTACGGACTGTCCGTATGTTAAGCTTTTACTATACGGCCGGTCTAAGCATAGGGACTGTCCGTACGTTTATTTTTGACTACACAGCCGGGCTGAAAGTACGGACTTAAAACATTTCTCTTAATTAGATATTTATTTTCCATTTTCCAAAAGAAAAGGAATCCATTGACTGTATACGCGAATAAGCCGGGCTAAATATTTAAGTACTTTTAATTTTAGTAAAGCGGGTGGATTTATAATAAATGTGGCTTAGAAAAGGGAGTAAAAATTGAAGTGGGAAAATGATTTTATACAAGAAAATGAGAGGAATAAGAAGCAGGCTTGCAAAAACTCGATTAATGATCTGACAGATTGAGTTTATGTTTACTCTCGTTTGTCTCCGAAGCTTGTTACTCATATAAAAACATTTCACAAGCGAAAAAATATATTTATAACTCACTAGAATATCACATTTAGAGAAAGCCGAAATGTGTCTATTTTTTTAACCACAAAAAACACGACAATAATTTTTTATTTCATAGCAAACATTATGACGGCTAATGACCAATGATTCCTCCAATATAATCCAATTCTCTGTCAAATTTATATCAGAAATCATGAGTCATGATGCGACGCATGAGAACAATTTTCCTACAGAGTTGGGGGACCTGGAAAAAGAATACGTATATACCAAATTTGCATAAATCTTGTTGCATGAAAAAGGGATATGTTATAGTGGTGGATGGTAGAGGCAAGATTTCCACAAACCTTGTTGCAAATCTTTGCCACGGGGCTCGTAACTTTAGACTCTTGGAAAGAAAAGTCAAAGCCGAATTTTTTATTAACCCTCCGTATACAGACTTCTTTTTCCCACCTTCCGTTTCTAGACAGGGTCTTTTAAGCCCGAGTCAGTTTTCAAACTATTTCTGGTTTTCAACAAAAAAACTGGCAAAATGCTGGGTTACTTCTTAAAGCATCTACTACATGATCTAATTGTTGTTAGTGTTAATTGTGAAAACAATTTTGAATACAAATCTTTTCCCGCCCCTGTCTGTAGACGGAGGGTTAATTAAAATTCTTTGACTTAGTTTTGTCTAGCATTCAAAACGAATTTGAAAAACTAACCTTCTTCTTCTTTATTCATAATGTGTTCCCTACTGGTTTACATGACTTCCGTTTCTTACAAGACCATCTACAAACTTTATATTATCGTATTCTTACTATTTACAAATATTTACGACAATTTACATTAACTCTTATATCTAGCTCCTTACTTATACATTAATCTAGCGCAAATTTACTGCCGGAAGAGTGAGCGATCGATTGAAAGCGAGAAAGCGAGCGAGCGAGTGAGAGCGAGCGCATCCGCATCTCAATCTACTTACACTATTACATAATATCTACATGTAACTACTTACAGATCTTTAGGCTTCTAATCTATGCGACTTCCGTTTCCTTTTTCCTTCACTTGCACTTCCCTTCTATCTCATTCTCATTTTGTCATTTTTCCATATCCATTCTTTCATTCTTTCTCATTCGCCCCTCTAGCCCCCTCCAACTCCTTCATCCACTTCTCACCCATTCCATCATCACCTAGAATATTTACCACATATTCTGCACTTTCTGTTCTCTTCCTTTTCCCAATGCATCCCCTCCCTTACCTCGTTTTCCAATCTTAATCTTGCTATTCTGGTCCATCTTCTCTCTCCCCATCCATTTTCTAAATACTTTGGTACTCCTTACTTTTTTACCATCTTAGACCATTTATTATATTTTGATTCGTCAGTCATTCCCCATCTTTCCATTAATTGTCTTTCCCTGTCCCTTCTCTCCAATTCTTCATAGCTTACTCCATTTCCCTCTCCTATATCTCTAGCACTAAAAAAACTCCCTCCTCTCTTTTTCTCATCTTGTTAGTTCTACTGCCCTCCCTCTCCGTTCTTTTACCTCCTTCAAACACTTTTTGGCCAACTCCACTCCCTTCCCCTCTCTTAACTTCGTCTCAAATTGCCATGCTCTCTTACCCGCTCTAGTACTTAATTTATCTCTCTGTACTTCTTCTCTCACCATATATCCAGGCGTCCTCCAGTCTACTCCTAGCGTACACCTTATATACCTTTCTTGTAAACTCTCAATCTCTTTCCTTTCCTTCCATCCCCATATCTCCGCTCCGTAGCCTATTACCGGCCATACAAGCGTATCAAATAACCACATCCTCCGTCCCCAATCTTTCTTGAACCTTCTTTTTCCTATTCCCCATATCTGTTCCATTATCTCTGCCGCTTTTTTTATCCTTTCTCTTACATGAACTCTATGATCTCCATTCATTTGCAAGGTATATCCCAAATATTTAAACTCCTTTACTTCTTCTAACTCTACTCCCTTGCATCTCCCAGTCCGTTCTTTCTTTCTTCCCCCTCCTTTTCTAAACCTCACTATCTTTGTCTTTTCTACATTTATATTCAATTTTTTCCCATCTAAGTATTTCTCCAATCCTTTAATTAAGCCTGTCATCCCTTCTTCATCCTCTGCCATCAACACTATATCGTCCGCGTATACCAGTGTATATATCTTTTCTTCTCCCATCCTAACTCCTCCCCATCCCTTTCTCTTCATTTCTTCTTCTAGGTCTGAGAGTAATATATTAAATAAAAGTGGACTCAGAGGACATCCTTGCCTTACTCCTCTGACTAACCAGAAACTGTCTCCTACTTGCTCTCCTACCTTTACCCTGCTTTTTGTCTCTCTGAAGATTTCCGATACTCTCTTTATTAAGTCCTCTCGTATCCCCTTTTTCACCATAACTTTTTCTATCTCGACTCTGTTCAATGAGTCGAACGCCGCCTTTAAGTCCACGAATATTGCTATCATTGTCCCTTTCTCCCTTTTAACCGTTTATTTATCAGATAATTCAGAACATATATGTTGTCCATAACCCCCATTCCTTTTCTAAACCATGTCTGATTCAGTGGCTGTGTTTTTTTTTTCCTCAACTTCTTTCTTCAATCTCTCCGACAAAACAGTTACATATACTTTATACAATGTTGGCATTAGCGTTTTATTCATTTTAGCGCTTTTTTATTCATTAGCGTTTTTATTCATAATAATTCTTCTGCATTCTCTAAACATTCAGTAATATATATTTGAATTTTTTGATCGACTTCAGTTAGAAAGGGGTAGGGGTTTAATCAACATTATATATGTGACCAATCACAGGGGCGTCTTCCCACTCCCCACGAGACGTTGGAAAGGGGTAGGGGTTCAGCCAACATTATTTCTGTGAACAGACAAAGGGATGCCTTCACGCCTCCCACGAGACGTCGGAAAGGGGTAGGGTTTGACCAACATTATTTCTGCGACCAGTCACAGGGGCGTCTTCCCAATCCCCACGAGACGTTAGAAAGGGATAGGGGTTTAACCAACATTATATCTGTGACCAGTCACAGAAGCGCCTTCCCGCTCCTCACGAGAAGTTGGAAAGGGTTAGGGGTTTGACCAACATTATTTCTGTGACCAGACAAAGGGGTGCCTTCTCGCCTCCCACGAGAGGTTGGAAAGGGGTAGGGTTTGACCAACATTATTTCTGTGACTAGTCACAGGGGCGCCTTCCCGCTCCCCATGAGACTTTGGAGAGGGGTAGGGTTTGACTGAAATTATTTCTGTGACCAGTCACAGGGGCGCCTTCCTGCTCCCCATGAGACGTTGGAAAGGTGTAGGGTTTGACCAAGATTATTTCTATGACCAGTCACAAGGGCGTCTTCTCAATTCCCATGAGACGTTGGAAAGGGGTAGGGGTTTAACCAACATTATATCTGTGACCAGTCACAGAGGCGCCTTCCCGCTCCTTACGAGACGTTGAAAAGGGGTAGGGGTTTGACCAACATTATTTCTGTGACCAGATAAAGGGGTGCCTTCTCGCCTCCCACGAGAGGTTGGAGAGGGGTAGGGTTTGACCAACATTATTTCTGTGACTAGTCACAGGGGTGCCATCATCACATTCACAGGGGTTGAATTTCGCCCTGACGAAACGTTGGAACTAGGTAGGGGTTTGACCAGCATTATTTCCGTGACCAGTCACAGGAGTGCCTTCCCGCTCCCTACGATACGTTGGAAAGGTGTAGGGTCTTAACCAACCTTATTTCTGTGAGCTGTCGCATAAATACTATTTAACAACAAATCATTCACCGGGATCTCTATTTTCCTTTAGAATGGCATTTGAATTTCTCGCCTCCTGTCTCACAGGCATATGTCACAGTATAATATTTGAAATAAAGTTTTATTATTTTTTTCGAAGATGAGCTTTTTTACTATTAAATCCGTGAGAACTACGTCGATAAAATAAACAATTTGATGATTGCTTACAACAATTGCCCAAAGAATCGGACACGTCTAAACGCGTACAGAACTACTAAGCAGACGTAAAAAGTTTGTCTGTTGTGTCTCTACCGTCGGAATCAAACAGAGCATCAATCACAGAGCACTATTAAAAATATGAAATTTACACGTGAAAATGAGCTTTATAAATCCAAGGAGGCACCGCATCATATAGATTTATTATGTTAATGACGTTTACATCGTTCAGGAGGTTAATTATGCGAATATATAATCCTGCCTCATATAAATAAGAGAATCAGAAGGTTTGTTCATTTCAATTGGAAAGTGGGAGAAAGAAATATTTTTAAATTACGAACTGTGAAGCCGAGAGTACAGATCTAGAATTTTTTTTTAAATTGGCTTTCATTTTCCACTGTAAAAAATAATTTAATAATGGCATGTTGAAGAAAGGATTAAATACGATTTAAAAGAGGTGAAAATTGGACTGTCCGTATATTTAACCTGGCCGTATAGCTGGAACTGAACGTACGTATTGTCCGTATGTTTAACCCGGCCTTATAGCTGGAAGTAAACGTACGAATTGTCCGGACTTACAGACACTACCCAAATTTTTAACCAA
>CAKNYM010041417.1:0-12650 GCA_932195095.1 Andricus curvator
TTTTTTGAACCTAAATACTTTTTCTATAAGTAAAATATCGGCTTCAAACTTTCAGAGATGCAAGAGCCGACAGTAAAGTACGTTTATGTACATCATTTGAGTATAAAAGATGCAAAAAGAAAAATTCCAACTAAATGTCAACAACGGTTGCCAGTTCGGTCGGTATTCGCTGTGAGCACGAAAATGCGAAGTCTGGCGGCCACTAAACGAAGCCAATAACGATTTCAATACTTACATAATTCAACATTGAAACAACATATTTCACTCAACTTTTATGCTGGACACAACTTTTATAAAATATTATTGTAAGAACACCGCATCATCAATCTTTGACAGCGTGGACCCCATATTTCAGATGTAGACGAGACAGCTGCTAGAGCCTCGATTAGTGGCCGCCAGACTTCGCATTTTCGTACCCATCGCGAATACCGGAGTTGACATTTAGTTGGAATTTTTCTTTTTGCATCTTTTATACTCAAATGATGTACATAAACGTATTTTACTATCGGCTCTTGCATTTCTGAAAGTTTGAAGCCGATATTTTACTTATAAAAAAAGTATTTAGGTTCAAAAAATCCACCCAGTTTTAATTTCTTCGAAAATAATTTTTTGCGAAGTTCCTCCTCGAATACAGTACGTAAACGTAGTTTATTGTTTTCTCATACATTTTCCAAAGTTTCAGCCCGATATTCTATTTACAAAAAAAGTTCTTAGATTCAAAAAAAAATTCGGAAAATTACAAAAGTGAGGTCGGTAATGTAGGTATTTGACTGTGTCACATGCCCTTAATCAAGTAGAAAATAAGATTTTACTTGAAATAATATAAATGAGTGATATACGGAACATAACGTAATTTTAGGTTATGTGTTCTATAATAACGACGATAATAATTCATCATTTGGATATAAATTGGGTAAAAGAAAATAGTAGCATCCAGTTAGAAAATCATTATTTTTTAAAGATATGATATGTCTAATGAAGACAAGAAGGAAAAAACGCTTTTTTCAACTTTATGAGACCCAAATACACGAATCCAAACTTGTCTTCTGATGCTACTTAAATTTCTTATAGATTATATTGCTTTAAAATGAACGAAATATTATAATAATAATCATTTTTATTCTAAAATTCAAATGGATCATGTAGTAAAACCTCCCTAACGCAAGAAACGGAAAGGGTCGGAAAGGAAGTACCGTTCCGATCCTTTCATATTTCTATGTGAACTTTGCTTCCGTTTCTTTCCGAACGCTTTCTCTTTCCGAAGGTTTCCGAACTTTTTGCCGAAGTGTCCCACCAGAGACTGGTCCCACTGCGTTCTTTGGCATGTTGAGCTACTGCGCTTGCCCGGCGCGGCGATCCTCATTGGTCGCTGTTGGCGCGCGATTTGAAACGGGTATAATTAACAATTATTGAAATTAAAGTAGATAATTATTATAAATTGCACATTAATATAAGAAATTACGTAATTTGTGATGTAAGGTTAGAAAAAAATAATAATGCGTATATTTCGTTAATAATAGCATATTTTCTTTGAATTCAGAAGATAAATTTATATTTCAATAAAAAAGGTTTTTGAATAAGAAAAATGTTTATTCAAAGATTTGAAGAGACGTATTTATAATATTTTTGAAATTTTCTATATATATTTTTAACGGTGAAACATAAGTTAGTCTTTGGAACTGAAAAAAGAAACTATCAATCACAAAATATACGCATCATTATTTTTTTCTAACCTTACATCACAAATTACGTAATTTCTGATATTAATGTGCAATTTATAATAATTATCTACTTTAATTTCAATTATTGTTAATTATATCCGGTTTGAATCGCGCGCCAATAGCGACCAATGAGGACCGCTGCGCCGGGCAAGCGCAGTAGCTCAATATGCCAAAGTTGGGGCCACTAATCTGATCCTTTCCGATTTCTTTCCGAATAAATGTCGCAGTGTCCCAATAGCTTATTCCTAATTTTCACCTGTGTCCCACTAGTTTATGTTCGTTCCGAATCTTTCCGATTTCTTTCCAAATAAATGTGCAATGTAAAATATAAATTAATTGATTTAATTATTATATATGAATATATATTTATTTTGAAATAAATATAATAAATAATAACATACAATTTACTAATAAAATGAAATTTAAAAAAAAATGAATGAATTGAAACAAATAAATGTATAAATATAATGAAATATAAAAAGCAATATAAATAAAATAATAAATATATTTTTATTCATGTTTTTATTATATATATTCAGAAATTTTCAAAAAAAGTTTTGAATTTGTAAGGAAATCTTCAACCTAATAGTTAAACTTTCAACCAAAGAAATACATTTTTAACCAAAATGATGAATATAAGTCAACAATAAGATTAATATTCTATCACAAAAAGACGAACTTTCAACGAAATACAGGAATTTTTAATCAAATAGTTGAATTTTCAATTGAATAATATAAATTTTTAACCAAATATGAAATTTTTCAAACAAAAAGATTACACGGAGAAAAATGGATGTTTAAATGTAGATGTTCAAAGGGTAAGATCGTACCGCCTAACATGCAGATATTCATGTCGAGCATCTACTATCTTTTCGAGATGTTAGGCGTAAAAATATTTTTATGTTAAACTGAAACACATTCAGATGTTAAAATCGTCCGTGCGCATGCGCATCGCGCATTGGAATTTCACGACTATCACTTTTGTCCAGCTCCGTGACTCTCTGAAATGAAAGTGACGGAAACGTTGAGTACGGCCGAGGGTGGCGCTGGCTGTACTTTTAGGCCGAAAATTATTCAAATGCATGGGGAAAGTGTCAAAAATGTGAAATTTTGTACTTTTTATATTATAAAAACGGACTTTTTAAATTTTTTTGCTTTAGAATTAAGTTTTAAGGCTTTTAGAATGAAATTTTATCAAATTTTTTTTTGTAATGAACGAGAATAATGGGCTATAAGTGCGTTGTTTTTGGATGCAATTCTGGTTACGCGAATTGCTAAAGATTGCTAAAGACGTGTTATCTTATTTGATCCAATATTACTTGGAAAACCGAATGCGGCAATTTGCTAAAGTGAAAATTGCTTGCTACAACTTGAATTGCTTAAATTCGCAAATGTACATTATTATTATTATTATAGATTAGCAGTTCGAACTCGAAAGTTCATTGCCTCATCTACCCGAGACCGCCACACATCTCTATCTTGTGCATTCTCCATCCAGTTTAAGTAATCATGTCCTAGTTCTTTTAGATCATCCCTTACATTTTTCTCCCATCTGTTTCTCAGTCTGCCTAGGGGTCTCTTACCAGTCGGTCTCCCTCTTAAAACTTGCGCCACTGTTCTTTCATTGCCCATTCTTGCTACATGCCCCGCCCATCTTAATTTACGCGCTTTCATTACTCTATTAATATTTGCTGACCCGTAGAGAGCGTGCAGCTCATCATTATGCAGTTTTCTCCACTCGCCGGTCTCTTCGTCCCTTTTTGGACCATAGATTTTTCTAAGTACTTTATTCTCGAAAACTCTAAACCTATTCTCTTCTCCTTTCGTCAGCGCCCACGTTTCACACCCGTACATGACGACCGGCATTATTATCGTTTTGTAAATTCTTACTTTGATGTTTCTAGATAGCGATCGCGATTTTAGTAGCGTGTTTGCTGCATAATAGCACCCATTGCCAGCGTGTAGCCGCGCATTGATTTCCGTTTTAATCTTATTTTCGCTAGTTATAATAGACCCGAGGTATTTAAACTCGTTAACCCTTTCGAATTTCATATTTCCGGCCATTAGATCCCCGTCTTGATTACTTTCTCCGGACCTGACGACGGTCATATATTTTGTCTTCGATTCGCTAACTTCCAAGCCAATCTCTTTGGCTTTTGCGATCAAGATTTCTGCATTTTTAGCTACCGTTTCTTTATCATCCCCTAGTACGTCGAGATCATCCGCATATCCAAGAATTTGTATTACCCCATTGAGGGTAGCACCGGTCGGATTCGCCTGCACTTGCCTAACCACGTATTCTAAAACTAAGTTAAAAAGGACGCACGAAAGTACATCGCCCTGTTTCAGGCCATCGCGGATCGAAAACTCTTCAGATAAACTACCGTTTACGCGTATTCTACCCTTACTGCCGCTTAAGCAAATTTCGATAAGTCTAACTAATTTTCTTGGCACACCCAAGAACTCTAGGATCCAGTACATTCGCGCGCGTATAATAGAGTCGTAAGCTTTTTTAAAATCGATAAATAGCTGATGTACTGCTTCTTTAAATTCCCATTTCTTTTCTAACAGTTGTCTAATTGTAAACATTTGATCGCTTGTAGATCGGTTTCGGCGGAATCCACACTGGTAATCCCCAATGATTTCCTCGGCAAAAGGAGTTAGTCTACTTAGGATAACATTAGACAGGATCTTGTAGCACGAAGGCACAAGTGAAATTCCCCGATAGTTGTTACAGTTAGTTTTATCGCCTTTTTTAAAGATGGGAATAATGATAGAGGTATTCCATTCTTCCGGCATGCGTTCTGTTTTCCAAACTGCGCGTATCAATTTACAAATTTGCCTTGTGAGGCAAGGGCCTCCATTTTTTATCAGTTCTGACGGTAGGTCATCAATGCCCGCGGCTTTGTTATTTTTCAACTTCTTTATGGCCATTTCTATTTCTATATCAGTAGGATCGTTAATTAATAGATCAGCAGTGTGGATTTCGCCGAGATTACCTTCAACGGGGGCTTCGCGTACATTTAACAGTTTATCGAAATAATCTTTCCATAAATTCAGTCTCTCTGTCGCATCGGCTACTAGATTGCCATTTTCGTCCCTCATTACTTCCGTTCTACTTTGAAAGCCTTTCTTTATAAAATTGATTCACCTGTACATCTCACGCGGGTTATTTTGTTTATTATGCGCTTCTATTGCTAGTATTTTATTCTTTTCCCACTCCCTTTTCTTGGATCTATAGAGCCTATTTGTACTTTTGCTAATCTCGAGATATTTCTTATGTGTTTGATCGCACTTATTTTGTAAACTACTTAGTCTGGCCTTCCGACGTTTCTCAAACCAGAGTTTGCACTCTTCGTAAATTTATTTAAATGTTTTTAAATTTTATGTAAATACAATGTTCCAAATGGTATCATATATTTATTCTTTATTTATTTCAAATTGAATATTGTTCACAAATGCACTTTTTTATTCTCCAACTTTATCAATATTTATTATTGATTTTGGAGTTACAAATTTTTCAGTTTTTTATTTTTCCTATTAAGAATAATTGTTGCACACAAAAAAAAACTATCCGGAAAAATGTTCCGTTTGCTCATTCTCTACAAGCACATATCTTTAAAAAATTATTTTTGCGACTTTTAAAATTTGCAATGTGTAAAACGATCGGACAATAATTATTTGACTGTTTGCAAACAGCAACTATTCTTAACTCCCTAATAGCACGGAACGTTCCTGGGGTGCTATTCTCGAGACCACTCTAATATTTTTAGCATGCTAAAATTTTAGAGCGGTTGTTTGGTGCACTAAAATATTTCGAGCGATTTCGGTATTCTCGAGATTGGTTCTTGACCGCTCTAAACGAAAATGGTGTACCGTTTATAATGCGACGTTGCCGATATCAATTTTCGAGTGGGAGCGGGGGATTGACCAATGAAATGCTGACTACAGAAGTAAGTGATACTGTTTACGTTCAACGTTGACGCACGTAGACGCCGCAAAAAGGTAGGTCCGAGAAGTCAAAATCATTATGGCGCATGTGAAGCGGAGCTCTTCCTTCTTCATGCCTTTCAGCATCAAGGTGCAGTCCCGTGTTGGCAGAAAACAGCCCCCTGGCACTTTCATGGAGGCCTGTATTATAAAAGTTGGCTGAAAGGTGGATCACGGCCACCACGCGAAATCGTGGCGCTGATTACCTATAGGGCCGCCTTTCTTTAAAATACATGGCAAAAATGCAAATATTTATGTTTTTTTAAAATCTGAACCGCTTTTTCGTGTTTTTTTTAATGGAAAAAGAAGTTAAATGTTTTTGGCATATACTAGTATAAAATATATAACGAAAAAAGTGAAATATATTAAGTTTCTAAGTGATTAAATGTGTGAAAGCAATACGAACATTTTTTCCAAGATAATACATTTAAACAAATTAATAACAATAAAATTGTTATTAATTAAATAATTAATTAATTTAGGAACTTTAGTGTCACGATTTTAAATTAAAATTAAAAGGTTTTTTGCGTCGTAAAAATTCATGTACCTAATTTAATATTAAAACATTTTATTTTAAAACAGTATAAAGTAACTTACCAAATTATTTTTCAATTATAAAAATGGCAATAATCAAGAGGTATGTATATGAGATTAATAAAAAGGCAATTTTTAAATTAAAAAAGTATAATTCTTATGAATCGTATAATTATGTAATATAAAATTTCAATAAATAAAATGAATGCAACAAGCATTTCAAAAAATTATAACTTTCTGTAAAACACAACAGTAATAATATGTAATTTTATGTACAAAAAAACGTTTATATTTTCTTTAGATTAGTTAAATTATTCAAATTAGTTAAATTTTCAACAATTAAATTAGTTAAATTTTCAAAATGTTTTTCAGGCTTTTCGTCTCGTCCCAAATGGAGTGTTGGTACGGCTCCTTCTCGAAGTCGCGGCCTTTTATACGGAGTCTACAAAAAATAGTTTATTTAAAATTTATTTATTCAATATTAAAATTTTTTTAATAATAAAAAAAATATTTTTACCACAAATAAGTATAGCGCGTTCTCAAATTTAAATAATTGCCAATATAAAATAGTATGCCAAGAGAATATGTTGAATTATTGATACTCATATACAAATTATTTGCATTATTTTTTGAAATTTTACAAATTGTAAATAGAAAATATATTTTTTGGAGCTAAAGATATTATTATTTATTTCTTTAAATTATTATTTTTTAAACTATTAATTTTATTCCACGAATTCATGTTTAAACTCTGGCGGAATTTGTATTTCAAAGTACATAATAAAAAAAGCAATATATACACAAAGGAAAATAAATACGATAATTAAATTCATTCCTAAAACAGTTCCGTCAGGACCAGTAATTGTTCTTTCGCGGATGATGTCACTTTCTGCAAAATGTCTTTCACAAACCGCTTGACCTTCTTTGACTTTAATGTCATCTCTCAAAATTGCTTTTTGCCATTTTTTGATTGACACTTTGTCTTTTGGTACATAAAAAAACCGTTGAGTTTGCTCCTCCGAACTCCGCGCTTCTTTTTGTAACCAGAATCACAGTTCACTGCTAAACACTTCACCATGTTTAATGTTTTTTCAATTAATTATATATCACTGATCATTTTCAGCAAAAAAAAACGAAAAAAGGACTAATAAACTATCGGAAAATATAAAAAAACTTCGAATGTTGACAATTTTGCCATGTATTTTCAAGAAAGTCGGCCCTATAGGTAATCAGCGCTACGCTCGGGCAATTTAAGTACTAACGCGCAGGGCAGTCAAATGTGTGCCCATTTTCAGCTTTGAGTGCCAGGGAGCTGGCAGAAAACGTCGGCGTAAAGCAGAATCTCAAGAGAGTAAAAGAGACAAATAGATCTGTGCGTCTCTTTCACTCTTATCCAAAATCTTATCAAAAATTTCTATAAATCTACCATTCATCACATCACGAAATGCCATATTAACTTCTGGATGGTTTATTTATATTTTTTCAATTTCCACAGTTCTACACGTGTTTTTTTATGTATTTGATTTTGAGGTTAGTTTATGTTTCATATTCACAACTGTCACTTGTCAATACGTCGTATGTATTTCGTTTTGAGGTTACTTTTACAATTATGCATCACTTTTCGTCTGCTTTTAGTATGCCGTTTCTCGTTTAGAGTGGTATAGACCCACTCCATGCAAAGTGGTCTAAAATTTTAGCATGCCAATCGGAATTAGTACACTAATAATACTCGAGAATACCGATTTCGGCAAAACATTCTAAAATCAGCCATTTTAGCATGCTAAAATATTAGAGTGGTCTCGAGAATAGCACCCCTGGGACGTTCCCGGAACGTTCAGCGGGAACTTTCGGAACGTTCCAGCGGAACGTTCCAGGAACGTTCCCGGAACGTGTAAAATGTCCGCCGCTTGGGAACGTTCCAGGAACGTTCCACTGGAACGTTCCAAACATAAATTAACGTTATTGTTATTATTATCAATAAATATCTCGTAAACCGTAAGTGATAGGTCAAAATCGATGTCAGTTTATGATACGGATATCATATTATAGTGTAGTATATGCGGTACTCAAAACTCAAAAATGACATCCATTTTTACCTATCTCTTACGGTTTACGAGATAATTGTTGTTAAAAATAACAATAATGGAAAGTTCCCCTCAGGTCCCAGTGGAACGTTCCTGGAACGTTCCAGTGGAACGTTCCCAAGGGGCGGACATTTTACACGTTCCGGGAACGTTCCGCTGGAACGTTCCGAAGGTGCCCGCGGAACGTTCCGTGCTATTAGGGCTTATTGTAAGCGAACATTAATATGTGTCATATTTCACACAAAGGCTATTGATTTTAAATACCCAATCGTTGCGAATCACGGAAAAATTACTTTTGTTCATTAGTTTGTTTATAACATTGTAAAGAAATTTGTCTTGGTCTTGCTCTAACCCACTGGAAATTATTTTTAGTTAGTTATTACATTGATTTATGGCCTTTTTTGGTAATGAATTTGAAAGTCTTAAAATAAATGGTATCACTGAAAAGTTAGACAAAAAAATTAAACTTTGTTGTTAAATAAAAAAAATTTATTTAGTTTGAGTGAAATATTCAAAGTCACTAATTTTACTTGGAAGACGTAAGGTCATTAAAAAAAAACATCAAAATGCGTTAAGAATTATACTGTCGGGCGATCACAAATGTAAATATATTTTTTTTAATTTTATGTACATACCATGTTCCAAATGGTAGTATTTATTCGTTTATAATTATGTATTTTTATTTATTGTCTCTTAATTTCTAATTAAATATTGTTCACAATAAATACACTTTTTTATTCTACAACTTTATCAATATTTATTTATTCTATAAATCTTATTCTTTATAATATAAATCGTTAGAAATATTCGAAATATTTGTAACAATAGATATTTTTTATTATTATAATTATTTTTTATAAACGTCTTATAACGAAACAAAATAAATTATTTTCTAGCTTTACAAAAACATATATAAATTTTGATAATTTAGTTGAATTAAAGCGTTAATTTCAATTTTCAATAATCATTATAAATGTCAATAAAAATAAAATTCAATTGAAATTTACTATTTTCACAGTTTACAATATTTACATATGTCAATGCTAAAAATGTAATGTTCACTTTGTAGAATTATTATTGGTACTCTGTGAAAAGTGTATTCGTATTTAATCATCAAAATAATGTTTTCTTCATTTTTCATTAGTACTTATTAATTTATTGGATATTTATTATGCTATAAAATATTTTTCCGAGATAAATATATGCAAAAAACGTATTTTAACAATTGAAAAAAATTAAATTTGTATTTTCCCCATGCATTTGAATAATTGTCGGCCTAAAAGTACAGCCAGCGCCGCCACTCGGCCGTCTTCAAATCTCATGACACATTTATTCTACAGGCCTTTATAGGAGAGCCATCCTGAGCCATCCCCCTGCTTTTGTCTGTCTACACCACGAAGTAGTATAAGGAGACCCCACTCCCATGCGGTCTTTGGAAAATTTGGACGCATGGATTCGGATTTAGTTAGTTTGCATCGTTCGCAGCGCCCCTTGCGGAAAAGCGTTGAAATACAAGATTTACAAATGGCGGGGCCAATAGTGTAAGCCGGGTGTAAACAAACGCATACATGCTTGTCACGAAACACAGATTGTACGAATGTGTTTGCCTGTATGTATGTAGATCTGTATGCATGTATGCATGTTCCCGCAAGAGGCGCTACGAGCGATGCAAACTAACTAAATCCGAATCCACGCGTCCAAATTTTCCGGGAGTGGGGTCTCCTTATACTACTTCGTGGTCTACACGACGGAACAATGTACGTAAGTTTTAGGTTATATTGACTTGAACACATTTGACTAAATGTTTGTGAATTTAAAATAAAATTTGAGTTTCAGTAATCGAAAATGGATAGAATTGTACATACTGATTGCAGATCATTCGTTCTCAGCTTACTTACCCCGTTTTTATTTTGAAGATTTTCAATTACAAATATTGAACATAACCTCAACTTGACTGAATGTATCATCTGATCGATATTTCATACCCTTTATCTGTTTTGCGTTCATGTATGAAAATTCAAGTTTAATTTTAAATTCACAAATAAGTTATCAATTACTTCCTTAAATGATATCAAAAATAAGTAAACTCCTTCATTATTTACAGCCGTTATTTGACATAATCATCATTTAATTTTTTTGGATATTTCAGTTGAACATTTTGGATGTTACGAGTAACATCACACTTTTTAATATCTACAGATACTAACTTTGAACATCTAGATTGCTGTCATATAGTTAAACATAAAATATGTTAACCCTGAACATCTAGATTTTACGTTTAAACATCCATTTTTCTCCGTGTATTCTCGACAAATTATATGGTTAAATTAGAAAAAAATATTTGTTAACTAAAATGATGGATCATCACCAAAAAAATGTATGTTTAACAAAGTAGTTTTACTTTCAAATATAAGATGTTGTATTTTCAATAAAAAAAGGTGAAACAGATTAATTTTAAATCAAATAGTTGTGATTTTTTACGAAAAAGATGAAAATTCTATCTAAATATATGCATTCTTAACGAAAAAAGACAAATTTTCAATAAAACAGTTGAATTTTCTACCAAAAAGAATGACTTTATAACAAAATTGCTGAATTTTCAACAAATTAATAAAATTCACTCCAATTTTTCGAATTTTCTTCTTCTGCGAAAATAAACGGTCGTACAAAGATTTTTTCCTGAAAACCTAGAAATAGGAAAATTTCATAACTATTAAGAAAGCCGTTTTTACTTCCACACTTCAAATATTCCATTTGCGCAGCTATCATTTTTAATTACTGTATCTCCTTTTTTCATAAAATTGCTTTTTTCTATTGTAAAAAAAATGTACTGTATATGAAATATAATTTTCCCTAAGCTGGACTTGTAGAAACATCACTTGGCTCCATTTTTATATTGACACTAAAAAAAAAAACAGATTTACTCCAAGAATAACTGCACAAAATAATGTTTGACTAAAAACACTGTGGGAAATTAGGTATATCCGAAAATTTTTGTGATTCTAAACAAAAATCTTCGGAAAATCGCTATCACTGCAGTGTCTCTTGCGTCGCCATTTTGTTTCTTCGATTTCATTCATATCGATTATGGCAGGTATTAGGTATTTTCACTTCAACCATCAGCTAACTTCACTTCGTTGAGTGCTGAGGGGGAAAAAAGTGGACCAAATTTCACCAAATGCATGGGACAAAACTTTATTTTTGTAATATCTTCATATTGAATAATAATTATTAACGTTTTATTATTTCATTAAATATTTCTTAAAAAATAAAAACTATTTTTCAAATACACTTATATAGAAAAAATTAGTTTTTACGAAGATATTAACAAAATAGGGTAAAAATGGAGCGAATCCCATGCATTTGATCCATTGTTTTCCCCTCAGCAGTAACGAAGTGAACCAAGTTAACGAAGTGAAGTTAGCTGACTCTGAAGTGAAAATGCCTAATTCCATTGCACTGAACTAGTGATGTGCATTTACCGTCATGCTCGAGCATGCTCGCTTTTGCTCGGTCATGACCGAGCACAAGCGAGCAGGACTGGTCATTCTCTAATTTCTTATAAATGGAATGTATGTTGGTAATAAAAATGACTGCACTACACAGTTAAACCTGTTATTCTAATAATGACCACATTTCAGTATGTAGAAAGATGTAGAAAATTGAAAATATATAAAAAATGTACAACTGACTGTTAGTAGCAGACGACTATTGGGAGAAAATGGCTGAATTTAGCGGGCTATTTGAAATTCTATTCTATAAATATTAAGATTATTTTATTCAAATAAATTGAATTAGTATATTTTGTAATAAATTTACCACTTCTAACATTAATTACTTAATTTTACATGACTGGAGTTTGAGATTGAAGTACTGCAATCATTTCTGGCAAGTACTTTTAGTAGTATGTATGTATTTTTTTATGTCATGTGTTTAGAAATAAGAATATGTATACATTTAAATTGTATTCATAGGCCAGTGGAAATAGCTAATCAATTTACACAAATTGTGAAGGTCTACAAAAAAATTGTATATTTGTTTTTTCATATATTGAACATAAAATAAAATTTTGTAAAACGTGATCGGGTGGGCAATTTGCTTAAAAAAACTAATTTACAAAATCTGCCCTCCATTGTTCCACAAAAATTCATAACATTTTGCAAACTTGAATGAGTTACTATAAACTCAGTCTCTATCCTGTATTAAATTTGCAATAAGTTCGTGATGCAACAATATTATTAATTATAAACAAATTATTATTTTGTTAATCACTCCCCAACGAAAATCCTGAAGGTTTTGCAAAATGTTGTAATTGCTTTTT
>CAKNYM010041419.1:0-10952 GCA_932195095.1 Andricus curvator
CCTGTCACTAAACACGTTCTCACTTCCGCCACCAACATGCAAGTCATGTATACGTAATGTATATATACATTCTAACAGAAAAGATAAAATAATTATCCGTGGCACTATCATTTTTTAAATTTGTTGGAAGTTTTATTTCTATATCTGATTCAGTTTCATATTAATTGAAAACTTAATCCTTGTCACTATCCTCATTTATCACAGTCACATATTTCGTTTTTGCGAATAAACTACTCAAAATTTCTGCCGGTCTGATGATTCTCGACAAATATCGACCATAACCTCAATAGTACACTACCGCCAAAAATTGTCGGTACGATCAGCGGAAGTATTATTAAAAATTACTGCTGAATTTGAAACGTGATTACTCGTTCCCAAAAAGAGCGATACATATTTTTAAATCTCTTTAAAAAGCTTATTAAATTACGCGTCGAATAAGCCGTAATAAAGATATTTTTGATATTTTGAAGAGAATAAAAATGCAAGAATTTCTCTAATTTTGTACGTCTAATTCACCTTGTGACACGACCTAGGTCTTATCTTTAATTAAAGCCAATAAAACTTGAAAAATCTCCACGGGTTTTCGAGATACGTCTTGAAATGTCGAAGTCTCAAACTTCAATTTTCAGTCGGCAATTACTGCTGTCGACCGCGAAAGCGCTGATCGCCGAGAATTTCTCAAATTTTGTTTCTTAACTTCAACTCGTGTTGTGACTTACTATACTAACGGAAAAAACTGATTTTCTGTTGAAGCAACTGAAATTCGGTGCAGACACGCTTGGACGCGTAATTTTATAAGCTTTTCAACGGGGTTTTAAAAAAAATGTCTCGCTCCTTTTGAGAACGAGTAATCACGTTTCAAAGTCAGCAGTGATTTTTAATAGTACTTTCGCTGATCGTACAGACAATTTCCGACGGTAATGTACTACTTAGCATATATTTGATATTTGTCGAGAATAATCAGACCGGCAGAAATTGTAAGAAGTTTATTCACAAAAACAAAATGTGTAACCTCTGATGAATGAAGAAAGTGACAAAGATTAAATTTTCAATTAATATTAAACTAAATCAGATAAATAAATTTAGATTCCAAAAAATTTCAGAAAGCACAGAGTACCACGAATAATCATTGTATATATATATATATTATAATCTAGATTTTTATTATTGATGTCTATTGGTTGAAAGCCTAGACCAATCCTGCCTTATTAATTTTTATTTTTATGCTAATGGCTAAGTATTGGCCAATCCCAATATTTTACTTTGGAGTGAAAACTAAATCATGTAAAATTTTATTTGCCTCAAGAGCGCCAGATCGGTCATGAAACAAAACTCTAAACGACCAAAGAGTTGCGAAGATACTTTGGAATATTCCAAATTCTGTTTTTCAATTGCCTCTATAACCCTCCATCGCTATATGTTACATCCTTCAAGCTCAACCCAGAGAGGGGCAGGGTTAGGAAGATACCCAGATAACAATGTGAAACGCATATGCGACTCACAGTGCACGAACGCATGCGGATTAATCCGCACGCGTGCGTTCACCACGGATGACAGATGCGTGCTTATATGAGACGCATATCGCTCGCACGGGTGATGGTCGCACGCGTGCGTGTGAAATGCGATCATCGTGCGACCCTTAATCCTAAAATACTATTTATATATTTAAATATACGCTGTCCGAGTTATTCTAAGTTATTCAAAATGTTATATTTCTATAACATTGATAGTGAGCACGATATATTATAATGGCACGATAATATAAGAAAAAATAAGGTTATGTTTGTATACTGATACCTACTCTGCAATTGATATCAAAGCTGCTGTATGCTACACTCGATCGTATCCAATAAGCATAAACACCTAAAAACACTTCGCTTTAAAATTATATCTGAAAACAATAACGAGTAAAACGAGGAAAACTATAAACAAAGCGGTAAACGCGGGCTGATGGCGGGAGACTGCGGAAGACAGAGCCGGGAGACTACGTGGGTGCGCGACGGCCATCATCATTTCAAAGATATCGTTTTCCAAAACTGAGCGCGCTTTTTAAACTTCTTATCTCAACTTTAAAGTATTACCATCATTATAAAATTGATTAAAATTCATTAGAAAATTAAAGATGTATTAAAGCATTTAAAAAATAAGTACTCAAAATTAGGAAAATTCGATTAAACATTAAAGTTGGGTTTTTTGCGAATACTTCAACAAATTTCTCAACAGTAATTCTAAATTTCCTGCAATTAAAATTACAAATTGCGGTTATAAAAAATAAGAAGTATTTCATGCGCTATTTGAAACTTTCGGAGTTCAAAATATTTTTTCTAACCACATAAATCCGATTGACTTCGTCGTTTTCTTGCCTCGAAATTTTGTTTTTTGTCGAAGTTAATTTTCCAGCTAAACAAAAGTAAGAAAGATATTTTCTCTTTAATTTGGAAAAATATTATAAATATATATATATATATATATATATATATATATATATATATATTTCGGTATTCGGTTTTGATTCCTTGGGATTCGAACCGAAGGGCCTGTGACAAAGCCACCGGACGCGTCCTCGGGTTGCGGATAGAGGGTCCCTGTACCAAGGGTTTCTGCTGAATATGGTTACAATAATTAATAAGCAGTCGCGGACAATTGTCCAGGGATGGTCCCGAAGGAATAACCCCCAAGCGGAGGCGTAACAACCGTGCCGAAAGCTGAATGGCACCTGGGTGTGGTGTCTCAAACGGTGACTCTGGGATACCGGGCGACCTCTCAGAGTATCAGCCTTATCCTTGCACGCGGGGCTCTACAAGGATGGACTAACCCTTTTCCCTAGCTGCTCGTGGGAACAACAATGACAACACCAAACATAGTTGTAGGAAGTGCGGTTCAAAACAATCGAACGCGCAGGGCTCCCGACAATGGGTCGGACAACAATGCCGACTACCCTAGAGTTGGGGGAGCCAATCAAGACGGAGTCAATGCGATTGACCGGCGGAATCTCGTTACTTTTGAGTGGACGGATCGACTCAGGGACGACCTGCTGGAGTGCTATGATACCAGTATGGCCCCTGAAGGAAAAGGTTACATGGCGCGACTGCATGCTCTGTGGAGCGAGAAACACCCAGAGCTCTCGGATTTTTCGCAAAAACGGCTGCGAAACCGTGCCGAGGACCTCCGGAAAAGGGGTTATATAAGCGGAGCGCCTACACAACCGCAGCCAGAACAAGCCGGCAACAGAGAAAGAGAGGCGACACTGAGACCAGCCTCGAACAGGCATCCAATAGAGGGAGAACGATGCTGCAAGACCCGGAGAAACATCAACATTCAGGTTTCTCCCAAGCCCAAAGATCTGACTGAACTGGATGATGAGCTTCGTGGAGATTTTTCCGAAGAATCCGACCTCTGGACTATCAATTGTAGTGTGTACAATGCAGCGAGAACTTTGGCAGATGCAAACCGTAAAACAAAACCAACGGTTGATCATAAGACCAAAAGACGAATGCATCAACTTAGCACAAAGATAGGCTGGGCAAGACAGTACGCGTCCCGCATTAAGTGTGTGATTGACTACATAACATCTGGCAGGACTTTCACTGCCAAGGTTCGACAGTTCACGCGCGAACTGCGGATCCGTCATCACACAATCAACAAGTCAAAGCTACTGACCATCAGGCAGCATATTGTTGACAGAATACGAGTACTATCTGACGCTAGGAGAAGTCTAGAGCGGAGAGAGAGGTGGGTCAGAGAAAATCAACAGTTTTCGTCTGACCCATCTCGACTCTTCCAAGACCCTCCAGTTACTGTCGACCATCCGCCCAAACCAGAGGAGGTTGAAGCATTTTGGAGAGAAGTCTACGAAGTCCAACATCCACTTAAAGAAGGCTCAAAGAACATAAACAGCTTCAAGGAGCTGTGCAATGCCCTCATCAGAGCTGAGGAGGAATGCCCACCTATCACTACCGAGGAGGTGAAAAACGTATTAAGAGGCATGAAGAACTATTCCGCTCCGGGACCAGATGGCATCAAGACCTTCTGGTGGAAGAAGTTTCCTTCAACCCACCAGCATCTGGCCCGAATTTTTACTTCATATCTAAAGTCGGAAGAGCCTATTCCGGGGTGGTTGGTGGAAGGGCGCACAGTGTTCCTGCCGAAGACGGGCAACTTAGCTGACCATAAGAATTACAGGCCAATAACTTGTCTGAACACACTGTATAAGATCTTCACAGCTATCCTCAATGATAGGATTGTTCGGACAATTGGACCTGTATGGCGAGAGATGTATGAACAACGTGGCTCAAAGAAAGGCGTAGCGGGATGTCGGGAGAACTTGCTCATCGATAGATGTGTGTGTAGAGACGCAGCATACTATCAGCGATTTCTATCGATGGCCTGGATTGATTACCGGAAAGCTTTCGATTCAACCTCCCATAGACTTATCATCTGTCTGTTGGAAAGCCTAAAGGTTCATCCACACATCGTGAGGTGCATAGAGACATTAATGCCGCTTTGGAAAACCAGATTTACTATCTCATCTGGAAAACATCGTGTGATCACTAACAGTATCACCTTTCAGAGAGGTGTATTTCAGGGCGACACCATGAGCCCTCTCCTTTTTTGCCTCACATTATTGCCACTATCTCTCGCACTTCGCCATTCCGAAGGGTATCTCTGCGGAAAACCTGGAAACCGAAAGCATAAGGTCACTCATGTATTTTACATGGATGATCTTAAGATCTATGCTAGGAATCAAGAGAAACTACATCTAGCTCTGAAAATTGTCAAAGAGTACACTCAAGAGATTGGAATGGAATTCGGGTTAGAGAAATGCGCCAAGGTTAATTTGCAGAAAGGAAAACTTAATGGCATCCCCGAAGATCCTGAGCTCGTTGACAGAAGCGCTATACGACACCTTTGCGCTGGAGAGACCTATACATACCTGGGCGTGCCACAGAGCCGCATTCAGGACGCGACATCTATAAAGGATACTCTCCGATGCAGATACAAACGTCTCATCCGGCAGATGTGGTCTTCCGAACTGTCGGCGAGAAACAAAGTATCTGCAACGAACATGCTTGCCGTCCCGGTAGTACTCTATTCATTTGGAGTGGTTCCATGGACGAAGGACGAGCTCAGATCCCTTGATATCGGGACGCGAAAGGTTTTGCACATGAACAAGAGGATGCACCTTAAGTCTTCTGTTCCGCGACTTTACATCTCACGCCGCCTAGGTGGTCGCGGAATACTGAATCTTGAATGTCTTCACAACAGCCTCATTCTGGGTACAGCACATATAGTTGCAAATGGACAAGACCCTCTTCTTAAAATGGTCAGGAAACACGAAGAAGTGGGAAAAGGGGCGTTTCTGTACAAAGCAGCGGAGGAGGCTGCTGAAACACTCGGCCTTGACTTTAATATTAGGGGTGAGCAAAATGCATCAAATCTTATCCATCTTGAATACTCACTCCTGAAGGCCCGGATTAAGAAAGCACAGGAGAAAAACTTCCACGAACAGCTCCTCGACAAGAGGATGCACGGCATCTTCCACAGAAATGTGGAAGATCAGTCGATGTCGTATGAGCTAACGTTTGCTTTCCTTAGATCACCCGGATTGAAGTCGGGCACGGAGGGCTTCATTTTGGCATGTCAAGATGGTGTCATTTCCACTATAGCATACCGTCGCCACATTTTGAGGCAAGACATTCCCGATGATAGTTGCAGAGCGTGTCATGCACACCCCGAGCATCTAGGACACATACTATCTAGTTGTCCAACTCATGCGGGAACGACCTACATCCAAAGGCACAATGCGGCACTAAGAGTGCTTTATTACCATCTCTGTCACTCTTATGGCATTAGCCCAAATACCTCTCCGCTAAACGCTCCCAGAGAAATAGAGTCAATTGTCGAAAATGAGAAGTGCCGCATATACTGGAACTTCATATTCTCGAAAATTGTTTCTGTTGCGCACTCGAGGCCTGACATAGTTCTCCTTGACTTCGAGAAACGAACCATGTTCGTTATCGAATTTTCGGCACCAGCTGACAAAAACGTCACAGCCAAGGAGAAAGAAAAGAAAGAGAGGTATAAAGACCTTATAAGGGAGTTGCGACGGTTATACCCGGAATATTCTGTTAAGCTAATCGTCTTGATCATCGGCGCTCTTGGAAGTGCCAAGGTTTCACTGGTTAATAGCCTGAAAAGCATCCCTGCGTGTCAAAAAAATGCTGAGACACTTGCGGGGAAAATGCAGAAGGCGGTCGTCTATGGGTCGCTCCGCGTCCTCAGGGTGCACGAGACTTTTGCCGGACCATCGTATTGAGTTCGTCGCAGACTGTAACCACCTATCTCACGGTCGTGAGACGTGGTTACAGCTGAAATTTTACCGCGATTTCGCTGGGAGCGGGTGCAATTTTTCAGATTAGCACCCGCTCCCGGCGAAATCCTGCGGTTGTCCTTATGACAAACTTTTAACTATATATATATTAGAAAAAGTTAGAAAAATTTATTTGGAAATTTTTCACATTTTGTTCCATGAAAAGGCGGACTAATAATTTTTATTATTTTCTTCATATGATACAGTTTGTCATATTCGCAGTTATACGTGAAGTACATCGTGATGGCGATATGAGACGCATTACGCACGCACTCTACCTACCCATCACAGCACTGCGACAGGTGATGGCGGCATGCGTGCGTTATGACTCGCACAGCGTGCCTCGCACGCATGCGAGTACTGTGCGTCGCACGATTGTTATCTGAGTATGAGAAGGGATAAACAACACAAGTGGTTAATGAAATCAACAATTACCAAAATTACGGATAACAAAAGAAAATCAACATTCATTAATGGCCTTAATGCCTCACATAAAAGGAACTAATCCCGCAAAACAAAATACGAATTGGTGGTCATTTCCATAATTATATCTAATGAAACCTGAACAATACCGACCATTACATACGTCGGTAGTCGACCGAGTTTCAGAGCATTAAGTTTTCAAGGCTTCATGTAATCAACCTAATGACTTAACGACGAAAATCTTATATCGAGTTTAGCTAATTTTTTATTTTAAAAACTAAGCGCTGACCTTAACAAATCCGACAACAAACTTAGAGGTTGTCAAATCTACTCCGATTTTATCCACACGATGATTTAGAAACATTCCATCATGGCACCCCAATTGTGACACGAAAGGTCATATAAGATCGACGACATGTTAGACATTTCATCCGTCAGCTTCGTTCCCGACCGAAACTCAGAAATTAATGGTTGTTGAAAACTATCCGGAAATCCCTGTCTTTCGAGTGCGAAGATGACTACTTACAGAGTAACTTAACTCCACCGATTGATGCACCAAAAATATCACGCTCTTGCACAAACGCAAGGGTGGCCGACATTAGTCACGACAAGAAAAGACTAGATTTGATTAGAACAATTCATAGGGCGTCGCACTAATAGCACCCCCCCCCCCTTAAATGAATTAATCGCATATTATCTTACAGACGGAGTCTCCCAAAATGGCGGTGACCTCGTTACAGCCTTCAATGTCAAAGTACTACGCCATGTTGGAAGACTAGACCGGTCGACACTGATTCGCGCCTCCGCCAAGACTCTCTTACATAAACGCCACAACTATCATAAAAGGAACGTCCGTAAATTCCGCGAACGCGCACTGATCCTACCACCACTCTACACCCTGAAGAGACATATTTTATGCTAAGGAAGGCGAGCAGCGAGGAGACATACCTTGCTACAGACTTCAAATAGTTGAGAGTGGCTTTATTTTAAGGCCTTGCAACAGCAGATGCTCATGAAGGCGCGTTCATAATATAGCTTCCTCCAGTAACTCGCAATTTTCCTTAGTCAGTTCTATAAGAATGTTTATAGTCTATGGCGAGTTACGTCACTAATGGTGCGTCGCGAGAAGAGCGCGGTCGCCCGCTAGGCACACCTACGATGCATGGTGCGCGCCTGAAATATCGTCTGCTACCGTGTTGAAAACCCGCGTGAGAATAGTGAGTGGCAACGCTCCCGCGTCAGCACTTGCTGATTTAGTATCCTCCTTCCTCTTACTGGAAAGCGAAAGAGTTGAGTGTTGTGATGTGTGTAGAATCGAGTCACGACTGCATACTCGTGACGTGTGAGTATTGTGGGTGGTGTAAAGTGACAGCCGGCCAAGCCGGCCCTGAGTGTGCCTAGTAAACAAACAAACAACAGGCTGGCGAAACCCTCGTGTGTCTTGAGGACACGAAGCGACCCAAGGATGAAAGCTTTCTGCATCCATCTCGCAAGTGCCTTGGCATATTTTTGGCACACGGGTATGGCTTCAAGGTTACGAACCAGTGATAGTTTCGCACCTCCGAAAGCACCTATCACAAGGACAATTATTTGTACCGAATATTTTGGGTACAGTCATTGCAGCTCTCTTTTAAGGTCTTGATACCTCTCCGCCTTTTCTTTCTCCTTGGCAGTGATGTCGTATTCGGACGGAGCCGAGTATTCGATCACGAATATAGTTCGTTTCTCGAAGTCTTGGAGAACGACGTTAGGCCTCGAGTGTGCAACGGAGACTGCTGTCCGAAAATCGTAGTTCCCGAAAATTTGGCACTTCTCGTCTTGGACAATTGACTCTATCTCCCTTGGAGCGTTCGGCAGGGCAGGGTCTCAAACAACACCGTTAGAGCGACAACGATGGTAATAAAGCACTCTTATGGCCGCATTATGTCTATAGACATATATCGTTCCTGCGTGAGTTGGACACCCCGATAGTATGTTTTCTAGGTACTCAGCGTGTGCATGACACGCTCTGCACTTATCACTGGGAACTTCTTGACATAAAATGCGGTCACGATATGCTAAGGTGGGAATGACACCGTCCTGGCATGCGAAAATAAAACCCTCTGTACCTGAATTAAGCCCTGATGATCTGAGGAAATCAAAAGTTTGCTCCTTCGACAAGGACTGTTTTTCTACATTTCTGTGAAAGTTTCTGTGCATTTTCTTGTCGAGTAGTAGTGTGTGAAATTTTTCAACCGCTGCTTTCTTCACGTCGGCTTTTAGAATTGAAGCATCTAGATGGAGTAGTGCACTTTCCTCACTTCTGATGTTAAAATTCAGGCCAAGGGTATCGGCCGCTTGCTCCGCGGGTTTGTAAAGCAACGCTCCTTCGCCAATCATCTAGTGGTTCCTGGCCATTTTTAGGAGAGGATCTCTGCCATTCGAAACGATGTGAGTTGTACTTTTTCCTTCAACCACTGTATTAATTTGAAAATTCGTTAAAATCAAAGTCGCGAAAATCTCATGGAATCCTATAATTCTTGAATTCTGAGATCCAAAACGTCCCAAAGTTCCCGGAAAATATTTTCAAATTCTCTCAGATCATTGGATTGAAATTGAAAAGTCGCTTACAATGTTTTAAAACAAAGAGAACTTTCAACCAAAATAAATGGATATTGTGTTTTAACGTAGTTTAATTTATGACATATAAAGAGTGTACAACGCACCCCCCACCCCCCGGCAACATAAAGAATAGTTCAATTTCAAAAATTTATAATCTTCAAATTTATTTATTTTCAACACACAAAAGTTATGACTTATGCAGCTGTTTAACTGGGATTCGGCCTTTTGTCTTCAAAGAATTTCTTCATTTTTTGAGTGGTGATTGATTAAATAACGTGTTTTCGAGAAAGAAATGACTGAAAAATAGTCGTGCACAAATAGACCGGTTTACTGGGCTTTAGGATTTTATTTTTGAAAGTGAGAAAATCGACCGACCGCGGGGATGCTATATTTTAGTCTGAGACACAGGAAATTGCCCTTTTTTGTCTGCTGTGTCAAGTGACCACATGTATAGGTTGGAAAATACGAAAAGAAGAATCTAGACTCCTTAAAGTTCTTCGAATTTCCTACAACCACTGTAATAATTTGAAAATTCGTTAAAATCATTTAAAATATCACAAGGAACTCGAAAATTCTCTCAAATTAGGAAAGATCTCAAATATACCTCATAGTTTTTGAAATACCGTGAAACTTGCTCATAAAAAATGATAAAAAGTCGCGAAAATCTCATGGAATCCTATATTTCTTGAATTCTGAGATCCAAAACGTCCCAAAGTTCCCGGAAAATATTTTCAAATTCTGTCAAATCATTGGATTGAAAATGAAAAGTCGCTTATAATGTTTTAAAACAAAGAGAACTTTCAACCAAAATAAATGGATATTGTGTTTTAACATAGATTAATTTATGAAATATAAAGAGTGTACAACCCCCCACCCCACCCCCTCACAACACAAAGAATAGTTCAATTTCAAAAATGTATAATCTTCAAATTTATTTATTTTCAATAAACAAAAGTTATGACTTATCCTGCTGTTTAACTGGGAATCGGCCTTCTGTCTTCAAAGAATTTCTTCACTTTTTGAGTGGTGATTAATTAAATAACGTGTTTTCGAGAAAGAAATTACTGAAAAATAATCGTGCAGAAATAGACCGGTTTACTGGGCTTTAGGATTTTATTTTTGAAAGTGAGAAAATCGACCGACCGCGGGGACGCTGTATTTTAGACTGAGTCACAGGAATTTGCCCTTTTTTTGTCTACTGTGTCAAGTAACCACGTGTAAACGATGGAAAATACGAAAAGAAGAATCTAGACTCCTTAAAGTTCTTCGAATTTCCTTCAACCACTGTATTAATTTGAAAATTTCTTAAAAGTATTTAAAATATCACAAAGAACACGAAAATTCTCTCAAATTGGGAAAGATCTCAAATATACCTCATAGTTTTTGAAATACCGTGAAATTTGCTTATAAAAAATGATAATAAGTTGCGAAAATCTCATGTAATCCTATATTTCTTGAATTCTGAGATCCAAAATGTCCCAAAGTTCCCGGAAAATATTTTCAAATTCTCTCAGATCATTGGATTGAAAATGAAAAGTCGCTTATAATGTTTTAAAAC
>CAKNYM010041423.1:0-12039 GCA_932195095.1 Andricus curvator
TGTGCATAATACGTAATTTCAAAGAGGTGTGCACAACAAAGGTTAAACATGATATGCGACACTGTCGGCCTCTACGCGAACTAACCAATATGGCCATGGACAGCCGTCCCTAATAGCACGGAACGTTCCTGGGACGTTCCCGGAACGTTCCGCGGGAACTTTCGGAACGTTCCAGCGGAACGTTCCAGGAACGTTCCCGGAACGTGTAAAATGTCCGCCGCTTGGGAACGTTCCACTGGAACGTTCCAGGAACGTTCCAAACATAAATTAACGTTAGTGTTATTATTATCAATAAATATCTCGTAAACCGTAAGTGATAGGTCAAAATCGATGTCAGTTTATGATACGGATATCATATTATAGTGTAGTATATGCGGTACTCAAAACTCAAAAATGACATCCATTTTTACCTATCTCTTACGGTTTACGAGATAATTGTTGTTAAAAATAACAATAATGGAAAGTGCCCCTCAGGTCCCAATGGAACGTTCCTGGAACGTTCCAGTGGAACGTTCCCAAGGGGCGGACATTTTACACGTTCCGGGAACGTTCCTGGAACGTTCCGCTGGAACGTTCCGAAGGTGCCCGCGGAACGTTCCAGGAACGTTCCCGGAATGTTCCGTGCTATTAGGGGTGGATGACATACTATAAATACACGTAAAACATCACGAAACACAGCAAAAACATAGCGTTTAAGTGTTATGATCGACCAACTGAATAAATAAGTGCTGTAATAAGTAGCTCTGATGAGCAAAATACTTTTCGGAGCTGATAATTATTTGCTCCAATAATGGAATTTGCACATCAGTATCGAAAATCAAAAAGTTTAGGAGGTTGTGGTGTCAGTGGTTGTGACTCCAAAGAGAATAAAACCCTCAATTTCATAGAGTGCCACAGATTGGAAGTATTAAAATAAAAAGGTGAAACTTATTTGGAAAAATTGAAGTATAGATAAACACAGTGTGTGGTTGAGAAATTTCGATCTGAAAGATTGTAACGTTAAGAATTACCTGTCTGCATGCTCCTTGAATTTTATTATTGCCTTGCATAGTTTAAAACGATTAGTGTATGAAAACATTTACGTTTTATCGAAAAGTAAGTGTTACATGTGCATTTGTGCAATTTCCATCGTATACAGTGAAAAAACACATTTTATGTTCAAACTGTTTACCAATTCATTTAGTAGTAACGTTACCAATTTCTTTAGTAGATACAGTTACTAATTCATTTAGTCAGTTATTCTTACTCATTGAATTAGTAGATTTTTACTAATTACCAGTAAACGAATCGGCACTATTTGAATTAGTAGAAAACTACTACCAATTAGTAGTTTTCTACTAATTCAAATTTAGAGAGTAATGCAGCATATTAACATTCAATTTAATTATATTTTAATAATTATCAATTTCGTTCAAGCGGCTCCAATCGTGTCGCTCCGTAACAATGGAAAGGACGGATAAGTTACGGCCCCCCCCTGGGGTGAAGCAGCCTCGAAAAAGTTCACGGTGAATTACGATAAATTTCCTTTCAAATTCGGAGCGCCTGTTTTCGGTTCAACGGGGGTACTTTCCCGGTGGCGGATTGCTCGTTTACAGGCGCATAAAGGAAGCAGATTTTCGATTAATAAGAAAAAAACAAGACCATTTTTCAAAAAAAAAAGAGACTGACTTGTTAGGCACTATGCCCTTCAGATTATGTGGTTCAAATATTACATCGAATAATTCATCCGTTTAGCGGGATTCATGTCAAAACGAATACATGGGCTAAAAATCAAGCCTGACGAAGCGCCTTAACAAGAGTTTATCTCGAAGGTGGTTGCTTCTTTCCAGATTTTCCTTTCATGGTTAGATGATATCTTTGCTGTTTTTTCGAAAGATATCGTTATTAATTGACCCAAGTATCAAGACTGTAAAGAAGATTTTTTCAATTGGCATTAGGGAATTTTGTTTTTTTCTCCTGGATCGAGAGTGCTTAAAAGCTTCGATTTCATAGAAATAAGACAAATATTATATCCCTTTAGAAATTCATTTTCCAGAATGTATCAACCGGTTTTACAAATAAGAGCGAAAGGGAAATTACAGAATTTTGCCCATATTGGACCCTTAGGTACAAGCGCATTCTAGGCGACGTTGTCGGGTTTATAGCTATGACCTCTCCTCAAAAATGTTAAAGTTTCGTATTACAGTATTACAGAATCTGGTAAACATTGATTGATTGCTTCATTGATTGTTTGATTGACTGATTAAATAATTGCTCAATTGATGAATTAGTTATTGATAATCAATTCTTTTTACGCTGCGTGGGGGATGGTGTTCTGTTCGACAAGAGTATTAGGTTTAATTTTCATTCTATCGTTGAGTACGGTATTTAGCCAGATGTTAAGTTGAAAACTAACGTTAAATGACATTATCAAAATGCGAGTTGCCGCCTATAATCGAAAAAATTTCAAGATGGTTTCACGTACCAGTTTAAAATTACTGTAATTGCAATTCAACTTAAAAGTAGCCTTTTTGGAACTCTAATAAGAAATTCAATCATTCTTTTTCAATTTCTGAAATCGAGAGTGCTTAAAAGCTTCGATTTCTTCAGAAATAAGACAATTTCGTTATGATTACTGGCCATATCAATATCAAATTATAATTAGAATATAAAAAAGAGGTTTTTTGATCCAAAAAAAAGGGGGGGGGGGATTGAAGAAATAAAATTAAATTTTCAATTCTTAAAACAAGAAATATTTTGTAATACATGAACAAACAAAGAAGTGTTGCATTTCTATTATTTTGGTTTTTTTCCCCTGGATCGAGAGTGCTTAAAAGCTTCGATTTCATAGAAATAAGACAAATATTATATCCCTTTAGAAATTCATTTTCCAGAATGTATCAACCGGTTTTACAAATAAGAGCGAAAGGGAAATTACAGAATTTTCCCCATATTGGACCCTTAGGTACAAGCGCATTCAAGGCGACGCTGTCGGGTTTATAGCTATGACCTCTCCTCAAAAATTTTAAAGTTTCGTATTACAGTATTACAGAATCTGGTAAACTGGAAAAAACGTGTTAGTCTCTTGGCGGTCTCAGACCTGAAGGGTCATTCTCGAACCCAATAATGAAAATTTCTCCTAATTCTTAAAATATTTTAAATTTTGTTTTCATGAAAATTATTTAAAGGGGGAAAAAAAAAAAAAAAAAAAAAAAAATGTGTCTTAAGTTGTGTCAATGTTTCAAAAGTTATATTATGTGATTACTTAGTGTCGTCCGAACCAAGCCTCCATCTACGCAGATGTAACCATAATAATACATAGGAATGGAAGTATTGCAGGAAAGGGAGATGGAAGGAAAATTACGAAGGATAAGTTTTTAAAAATTATTTAGTTGATTCATAAATATTGATACAAATTCGTTATCAATTTAATGATTTTTGATTTTCTGACTCAGTTTTGGCCCCTATCCGTGGCCGGAATATTATTATTAAAAATTAATTTAAAAACAAAATTTGTTTGCGGTTTGAAGAATAAAATTAAATAAGTTTCAACCCCTATCCGCGGTTGAAATTGCATTATGTTTAAACTGCAAAATTTACAAACATAGCAATTTTTGAAAAAAATTACACATTATAATTAATTTAGGTCATTTAAACCGTTAAATGCATAAATTATAAAATGTATTGTCTAAGGCAGGACTGATTCATATAGCCTTACTGATGAGTCCGATGAGTCAGTCCAGGACGAAACAAAAATAATCCAAAATTTAATTTAATTTAAAAAGAAAAATTATATAATTCTTAAAAATTGATTGCAGAACAAAAATAAATACTAACGACCCTAATGCCAATTGAAAAAATCTTCTTTACAGTCTTTCCTTTCATGGTTCGATCAAAGATATTATACACCTAGATGCGGCAAGTGACGGCGGAGTGGGGATAGAATTATTAGTAGGGTAGGATAAATGTAGACGGCGCTCTCGGCGAACATCCTAACCCTCCCCGCTGTGCCTCTCTACCCGCTGAAGTATCAATCCCCTCTTAACAGTCTTCGTGAGTAAAATCGGCGACAGAGGCGCTGTCGCCGAAATGAATTTCAGTAGATAATAGAGTTTTCTGAAAATATTCATGATCACTAGAGCAATTTGAAGTCTGTCTTACCCGGCGATCGAGGTCAATAACAATAAATAAACAGATGAATATTTATCATTGTTTAATGAAAATAAATTCCGTTCAGATTCAACTGTAAATAATTATATATATATATATTAGAATTTCCGTTTTATGGTTTTTCTGTAATATGATCCGTTTACCTTTTAATAATAATTATATAAAAGACAGAACGATTTGCATAATATATTGTTCAGAATTGCAGTGTAATTAACAAATTATAATTTCGGCGTGAATTTTGCTATTTTGAATAACGTAACGCGTAAACCAAAACCGAGTGAATGTATTGTTACGTTTATAACAGAATACGCCAGAATAGAAACAAGAAAAGATAACGTAATTTTTTTTATTCACTTCGACCTCATTCAAAATTGTTTAACTTGAAACGATTTACATATCTGAAATTTTACATTCATTGACAATGAAATTGTCCTTCCATTTTCAGCACTTGAAGTTGATATGATTTGATTGGGGAAGTTTACATTTAAAAAAATTGCATCTATTGAGCCTTTATATTTAAAATGAAATAACTGCAGAATTGTGAAATAGTTCGACTTTCGATACTGTTGCATTTTTAATTTTAAGCTCTTCAAATTGTGAAGTTGCACATTTTTTATTATTTTATTTTTACGCATACTATGTCTAATTTTTAAGACCCTAAAATTATACTATTTCAACTAAGAATGCTTTCATTTTGAAACGGGTTGTATTTAAAAGTGTTAAATTGTGAACAGTTTGATTTATATGATTGAAATTTTTTTAAACATTTTATGAGTGACATTGAAAATGATAAGATTACAATACAAATACAAAACAAGTTTCTTATTTGGTTGAAAATAATTTAATTTTGAAGGTATAATTGCATCATAGTTTATTATTTGGAGTCAAACGCCAGTAGGGCCAGAATTGTTCAATTTTTCAGGCTACCCTACCAATTTGACGCAATAAATAAGGATGTACACTAGTTATTTCAAGTTCAAAAATAAGCATTGTTGAAAATGATTCTTAAATTTGAGGAAAATAATCCTATTATTAGGCGAACTTTAGAAAACAATATTTCAGGTTATTATTTTATCACTTAATTTTATTCTTTGAAGGATTCTCTACGAATCTCTTTGGTACGTTTTTATTTACAAAATTTTATTCAGGAATTACACAATTGTTAATTTTTTTAAATATATTTATCTTAAATATATTTTTTTAAATAAAAATAGAATAATCCGCACAACCTTAGGATTAAATAAGAATCGCGCAACTTTTACCTGAATAGAAAGCAGAAACATGTAAGCCTCTAAATAACTGAATAATTTTAAACTTAAATATTTTTTTGAAAGTTCGCCCTCCGCAATCTTCCAAAGTTAGTTACAATTAACAATGGAAATGTTTTCCTCGAGTTTAAAAATCATTTTTCAAAATGCTCATTTTTGTACTTGAGATAACTACTAACTAGTGTACATCCTGAAATAGTAAAGTAGTTAGACTTTGAACAATATGAACATGTATCAGTAAATGTTTAGTTTTTAATATTTTATTTATATATTTTAAACATTTCAATTTTTGAAGTGTACAATTTTTAATGACGTGGCTGCGTCTGCAGAAATGTCGGTACGAATAGCTGGATTTTTTTTGGTATGAATTTGAGGACTTCGAATTTTTAAAGCTTCATTTTCAATCTGCCACATTTTAGTTGCCCCAAATTTAAACTTTTTGAGTTGAAAAAATGTTGAACCTCTGTTTGAAAGCCTGACACCAAAAATTTTGTATTCTCTCTGTCAATACAAAATTCATTGATATGTTTAGTTTTGCAATGGTTATTACTCTTTTAATTTTCTGTCTGTATCGTTGAGAGGGTGTACAATTTCAATCCTTTACGTCATTTTTACAATGGTTTATTAAATATATTTGACCAGTTAATAGCTAACTGTATATTTAATTATAACGATCAGAGAACCAATTTTTGTAACAATTTTAATTCAACTTAAATTATACATTTTAAACTAATATAACAGAGAATTCAATTCGCATTTCATATTGACTTATTATACCTTATTATATACCTTATTATGGAAGATAAAACAATTCGCATTTCATATTGACTTATTACACCTTATTATGTACCTTATTATGCAAGATAAAAATTTTCTTTTGAAATTATAAAAATTCAAAGAATTATAGGTAGATATGACGGTTTAAAAAATTATAAAATATTTCAGAAAAAATAACAAAATCAACGGGATCTAATTTCTAACAGGAGTAACAGAAGTGCCCCGCCCTCTCGCTCGAAATATATACCTGCTTTTCTTTACCTCTCCAGGTTAAATCTTTAAATTTAAAGGATGTGGTACTCGGGAAATTTACTTTGGCTAACAAAAGATATTGAGTAAAAATTTCAAGGACACTTTCCTACATTAAGTTTTTGGTTTCTTGTTTGAATTTTAGAATTTAGATCTTTCAGACCAGCCAGAGATATAACTGATTCTTGAGATTTTCAAAAAAAGGCACCAAAAATACTTTTTTGAGACTTTATTGATTTATACGTTTCGTGAAATTCTGCGTCGAATGATATATACTTTGAAGACACCATTTTTTTGACACCTCATATATATAGGGGCCGTTCAAAAAATACTGAACGCTTTTTCCTGACAGTTTTGCCCCCCCCCCCCCCCCCTTATCACTTTTCCTATATTGAGTGCTTATTAAATCACCGAGTGATTAAGAATGTACATTGTCATTAAATAATGAAATCCCCAAAATTAACTATTTTCGGAAGTTCTTTAAGACGATATTGCGAAAAAAATCAAAATATTTCGATTTATTCTTAAGTAATAAATAAATATATATCATATGTACATATAGAGAAAATTGTATTGTCATATTTTTTCTGATTAATGCCAATTTCTGAACTTACAGAAAAAAGTCATAAAAATGAAAACTCGAAAATGATTTATAAAATTATGAAACTGAATTAGTGATTTAGGGAGATAATTAGATATACTTGATGAAATACTCTAATAATAAAGACTATAATTATTTATAACATTTTTTCTAACTTCAAGACTTTTAAAATGAAAACATCAAAAATTGAACAATTTTAAACACAACCACTTGAAATCGTCGTATTGTCTAAGTCAAATCACTTTAATTTCAAAGCTTTTAAAATTAGACAGTATAATTCCACAATAAAAATTTTCTCTGTGAATCTAAGTTCTAATAAAAAGTTACGAATAAAATAGTGCTACATTGTTTTTGTTTGAGGAATCCAGGACAATAAATAGCAATATTATAATATCAAATGTCAATTTCACGTCATTAGCAATCAATAAAGAAATAAATATTAATCAAATTGAAACAAAATTGCATTTAATTTTAACTGTAAATATTTATGAAAATATGAGAAAAAAATTTGTCTAGAATTAAAGAAACCGTTTCCTTAACATAATTTCTTTATTCAACCAAAAGAAACTTCCAAATGAAGAAAATCATCTCAAATTAAAAAAAATATATTTATTCAAACAAAAAACCATTTCTTTGAACTAAAGAAATGTCTTTGAATCAAATAAGGTCGTGGCTACGGGTACCGAAATTTCGGTACAAATAGGCGATTTTTTCGGTACAAATAGAGCTGGAAAATGGGCTATTTGTACCGAAATTTCGGTACAATTGACCAAATTTTTTCGGCACTTGTCGACACTTGCATCAATTAAACTTTTCTTCGGCTGGAGAGCCAATGAATATATTTCTTTAATTCAAGGAAATTTTCTTTGAATTGAAGAATATTTTTTCCAATTGTTCATAGTGAAATTTTTGTTTTTAAACTGTTTAATGTTGAAAAGTAATCTTTGACAGCATAGACATTTTTTAACATTATTCACGAAAATTATAAGATGTAAAGTTAGATTTATGCATATTTCATAGCCATCCCACCTGTAGGCTATTATTATTAAATTACAGAACATCGGAATATACCTACAATTAAGTATATATAACTATTGGCGAATTACAGGTGGGCTATAGTTCTTGGTTAAGATAAGAAGTGTCAAAAAAGCTGAAATATAAAAAAGCTCTATTTTCCAAGTTTTTGAAGGAATTTCAACTTTTAAAAATTCCTACAAATTTTCTTAACAACGCGAGATAGGAAAGGAAGTCTGAAGAAAGGACTGTTGATTTTTATTGAAGGTAGTTCAGAAAATAAAATTAAATTGCTTTGAGCAATTTAATCTTTAACTATACTCAATTACGTAGAAAATTCAGAGTATGCAAATGCAAAGAACTGCGATCTATAGAATATATGTTTTTGCTAAAATTTCATTTGGGCATTCCCAATGCAAAGAATAAATATCCGAGCGCGAAGCGCGAGGTAATTCAGTCTCGAGCGCGAAGCCCGAGATTCGATAGATGCGCGCCCTAGGCGCGCTCAAACTTGTGAGCGAAGTGAGCCGCGCGCTAAGCGCGTAATGAGAATGTGCCCGCCCAGCGGGCCGACTTTTTTTGTTTGAAAAATTACTCTATTTCCCCTGTTTCGATATTACTTTGGGCTGTGAAATGTGTAATTCTTTTGAAACTTTATATAACAAAGCGATTAGTATTAAATAATAATTATTAAAAATGATTAAAAGTTATTTGGGAAAAATGTAATTTTTTACCTGGAAAACCGGAAAATGACCTGGAAGTTTTTTTAAGTTTCAGTGGCTACTCTGTAATAATTATGCGTGATAAAAACGAATAGAGGCATACGAAAATTTTTTACATTCTCATCGGAGAAAGTATTAGATTTGTGTAAAATTTGACCCTCTCCGTTTTTGTCAAATGTCCATGTTTTGAGACATTCTGAACCCAAAAAACAGGTTTTCGCGAATATGTCTGTATGCGTGTGTATGTATGTATGTGTGGATGTGTGTATGTATGCATGTGTGTATGCAAGGATGTATGTATGTCAGTGTGTGTGTGTGTATGTATGTAGATTTTTATTTTGTTAGCAAGATAACTTTCGAAAGAATTGGGCTTTGGTATACTCTTCAAGTGTCCTAAAGTGAAGGTCAAGTCCGTTAGCCAGCTATTTTGGATAAAAATTCAAAAAGTGAGCGTTTTTTCAAAATTTTTGAGACCACTTTTTTCAAATTTAAAAATTCTATGTCGGGATATTCGTAGTACTCACAAAGACAAACGATTTATCCCAGTAGCTTTTTTTGATAAAACAAAAATTACTCGAGTTATAGCATTTACAAAATTCCAAAAAACAAACGAAAATGAACATTTTAAGCCAAACAACGCACGATATGAAAAAAATTCAAGAAAAGAAAAATGTTTTTTTTGAACATCCTACTATATTGTTATAAGACTTTTTTCAATTTTCTTGAAAAATCGAAAATTCAAATTTTTATCGCACAAAAAAATTATGAAAAATCAAAAATTCCAGTTTGCGGTCAAAATATACAAGATACGAAAAAAGATGAATAGACAAAATCGTGCATTCAAAAAAGATCTACAAATTTGTTATGAATCACTTTTTGATGGGACGCGTAGATTTTGTTTCATTTGTAAAAAACTGATTTAAGAATAAAATAAATTTGGACAAACGACAGAAACCACGAAAAAAATTAATAGATAATGGTTGTTCACTCAGAAAGGAGCTACAAATTTGTTATAAACTTTTGTTATAAAAGTACATTTAAAATAAAAAAATTAACTTTTTGGAAAAACGATACACGATACAATAATATTTTATCTAACAAAGTTTTTCGCCTAAATTATACATTTACAAATTTTCTTAGAACCACTTTACGCTAGGATGCATATTTTTGGTTCAAATCGTAAAAAATAACATTGAACATAAACAAATTACAATTTATGGAAAAACGACACAAGTTGCAATAAAATGCATAATAACAGAATTGTTTTTTTTTTTGTAGGATGCGCACTTTTTTCAAGTATAAAAACAAGACAAGGAAAATACGTCTGTTTGCAATATCAATCCATACTATGAATTGTAATAATATACATTTATTGAAATGATATAAAATTTTAACGGTAGCTGAGAATGAAATATAATGCAAAATAAGAAACAAGTATTAAAGTAATCATGGTAAATAAAATTTGTACTTTATTTTGCAATATCTGAATAAGCAATCAAAGGCCGAGGTACATAAATAAATGTAATATATATTTGATATAATAGTGTTGAAAATAATGTAGAAAATTTCGTATTTTGGACTAAATCGAGTGCGAAGCACGAGGTACGTGATGAGAATGTATTCGTTAAAGCCGAAGAAGCTTTAACAAAAGAGAATTCACAATCACCAAATTACAGTTGTCGATACTTTGACTTTTAATTTTAAAAGGTCTGTGCACAAATGTGGGGGAAATACAACGACCGAGCGCGTAGCGCGAGGTAAATACAGTATCAAACGCGAAGCGCGAGAACCATAGTCGCGCACCCTAGGCGCGCTCAAACTTGCGAGCCGCGCGGGCAGCGGGCGATGTGAATGTGCCCGCGTGGCGGGCAGATTTTTTGGATAAGTATAGCTTTTGGATAAGTATATACTTTAATTTCCTTGCACTAATTTTGAAGATGAATGTCCTCAATGTTTTATAAAATGACGAGAATTAGTAAGGAGCCGTACTTAAATTACGTAACGGATTATAGGCCCTCTCCAAGACCCCCCCCCCCAACCCTGTAACAGGCCGTAACAAAATATTTCTACCCTCCCCCCTCCTCTTACTGTAATTAATTTATGGTTTCGAAAAATAATATTTTTTTTTTTTTTTTTTTTTTTTTTTTTTTTTTTTTTTTTTAATATATGCTTTGCAAAATTCCCTGATTTTTCATTGACCAATTTCTAATTTCCCCTGACGATTAATATTAAAATAAATATTAAAATAGGGTATTTGATATACGGAATAAAACAATACTTAAGATACAAAATTAAAATTTTCAAATTTATTTATTTATTGTACAAAAATGAAATTTCCACTATAAAAGATTACTTTAAAAAAGAAGTTGAGTTTTCAACAAAACAATTGAATTCTCCACATAAAAAGATGACTTCGGAACAACAAAGTGTAATAGTTAATATTTCAACCTAAAAAATGAAAATTCATCCAAAAAAATGAATTTTAACACCAAACAGACGACATTTCACAAAATATCTATATTTTGTGAAATTGTCGAACCTTCAAGCCAAAAGACGAATTTTCTGTACAAAAATGGAATTTTCAACCAAAAAATATTAATTTTCAGAAAAAAATTATTAATTATATAATAGTTAAATTTTTAACCAATAAGATGAATTTTCAACTAAAAATATTAATTTTCAACAAAAAAGTTATTTCTTAACAAAGTTATTATTTCTTAACAAAGTTAAGCTAAGAAGATTAATTTTCAACCAAACAGTTGCATTTTTATCCAAGAAAGATGCAATTACTACTAAAATAGATAAATTGTTTAATTAAAAAGGCAAATTTACAAAAAAATAGTTGAATTTTCATCCAAAAAAGAATTCAGGTAAATTTTCAACACTAAGATGTGAATTTTGAACAAAAAGTATATTTTCTATGAAAATATTTGAATTTTTAACCCTCAAAGACGAATTTGGAACAAAACAGTTGTATTTTCAACCAAAAAGAATGATATTTTAAATAAATTGTTGAATTTTCAAACAAATAATAAAATGTATAACTCAAAAGATAATCTTCAAGAGGAAGCAACTGCAAAAAAAGCAATATAAATACGAGGCAAATAGATTACTAATAAGAATAATATATAAGTTAATATTCAACTGCCAGGATGTTAAACTTGTGAAAATTTTAACCTAGAATCTTTTATAAACAGAATAAAAATAATTCATATTTATTCTTCTTGATAGTTATGTAAAGTTATAGAAATCCACTGAC
>CAKNYM010041424.1:0-41703 GCA_932195095.1 Andricus curvator
TGTCCAACGTGTAAAAATCTACGTTTTTGCACGGCTGGTATGATTTGGCCTAAGGGTATATATACAGCGAATTTTCTCGGCTTAAGGCATACAACTGTGATCGCCTTACAGCTTACAACGAAGGTTCTCACTCACTTAAGAAAAACACTAAATCTCAATTTCTGAATATATCCGGCTCAAGGAAGGAAGATCTTCCAAAATGAATTTGAAAATAGTTATTATTTTCCTAATTTCCGGCCTAAGCCTGGGTGAGTTACACCAATTGTTTTAACTAAAAATTATAATCTTGAACTATTTACATAAAGGATTTAATATTTTTTGTAACGCATATTCACAATGTTATGTTTTTAAAGTATGTATGTATTCAAATTTACATATAGCGTATGGAAAGTGGATAATTTATAAACCGTGCGAAAATAGCTATTTATGGTACAAGTGCGCAAACGTGTGTGCGAATATATTTTTTTTTTTTTCATTTTAAATACGTAGGCTAAACTGGATTTTCCTGCGATGTATTTCATTGTTCTACGCACACAGAATAAAATTCTCTTGTATCAAACAAACTGTTTTTTTGGGATATATATGATAATTTTGTTCGATTCAGCCAAATTTTTTATTGATCCAACCGTATTTTTTGGATGAATCAACCAAATATTCCATCTACCAAAAGATTTGTTTGAAATAAGCAAAAGATTGGGTTGCCTCAATCTAATATTTTGTTGTCCATATAATAAACATATTCTATTGTTAAACCAACAACAATTTTATTCATTCAACAAATTCGTTTTTTGAGCGCAATAAGAAGTTGACACCGCAATTTTTTTTTAAGTTGCGCTGAAATCTGCTACATTTCTTGGAAGTTTATTTCCGAAACGTTAGGTAACGCTCCAATAAATAATGTTGTAGTTCCCAAATTCTGGTATTTGCGTGTTACGTCACATGTATTGGATTTTACAATACTGCCCAGTAGCCAGAAACACTTCTGTAATATATTTGAGGCGGGATATCTCGAGAAATATTGAACTATTAAAGAGGATATACTTGAGAAATAGTGCCCGCATACGTACACTCAGAAAAATTTTATTTGAATCAAACAAATTTTAGTTTTGTTATAGGGTCGAAAAAATGTTTGTTTTATTCAAACACACATTTTTGTTAGTGTATAAACGCATTTACTACAAGTGATGTATGATATTTTATTCGAAACCACCATATTATGAAACTGTAGAGCCCCTGAAAAGTGAGCGTTAGATAGCCCCTTACCAAAATGGTGCGAGAACGTCCTATGAAGTAAATGTTTTTTGATAATGATGATGATCACTATCCGAACATTCTTCTGTTTTGTTTTCTCCATTTGTCAATTTTCTGGAAGGTTAGCTCATATTTATCCTTAGATTTTTCGGGTACTAAATCTTGTTTTGCTTTTTTCACTTCTTCATTTATATTATGATGAAGGTTTCATGGATTCTGTTGTTGTAGATGAAAACATACGATTGATGTGGGAGTCAGCTGTTTAGGTTGTAATTGGTAATCTCTTATGGCGCGAAATTTTCAAAGTGGTTCAGTGCGAGGTAGATTTTTGCGTCTATATATATACCCCCCCCCCCCCCGACCCCCAAAAAACATTTCAAATGGAAATTGGGGAAGGTGAAGGAAAAAGCGTTCGCCCCAAAAAGCGTTCGCCCCACATAGGAAAACTAACAAAAAGGAACCAAATCTCCTGCATGCGGTTAAATGAGGCTAACTTTGCAGGACAATGATTCGCGCTCGCATCGGTTTGAAGAACGAATCTCAAACGTGAATCTGGACAACTTAAAGGAGTGGGGTTTTGAAAAACGAGCTCAGAAGCCTCAAACTTTTCTTGTATCCCGGTTCTCCATTTATATGGACGTTTTGAAAGGAGTAAATGAGTAAGAGGGGTCAGTACTTCCGAAGAACTTGGAACGTACTCTTTCACCCAGTTACAAGTACCCAGAAAAAACGCAATTCCTTCCGAGTACGTGAAGGTTTGGGATCACGGATGGCTTCGATGTGTACTGTTAGAGCGGCATTACCGTTAGTGCCGATGGAGTGCCCGAGGTACGGGAGTGCCGTCTGTCCGAATCGAATTTATGTTTTAGAAATAGTGAGCCCATAGATCGCTAGGCGCTCCAAAACTAAAGAAAGATGGTGCAGGCGTTCCTACCAGACGAATGAATGCAAGAATTTGTCGCATAAGGTTTTGGAATGTTTCCGGTGCACCCATTAAGCCAAACGGCATGACACGGAATTGGTACTGGCCACCCCCAGGTGTTGAGAATGCTGTATAATGTCGGGATTTTTTAGTAATGGGGATTTGCCAGTACCCGCTCTTGAGATCGAGGGTCGAGAAAATCTTTGCATTTCCCATATCTTTTAGGGCCTCTTGGATTCGGGGAAGACACTGGGGGGCATTGATTGTTTAGTCGTTTAAGTGATGGTAAACGACACAGAAGTGACAGTCTCCGTCCTTATTTCCGGCGATGACAAAGCCGAGCTGAACAGGGAAGTAGTATTTTCGATTATACCTTCCCTAAGCATTTCACGCACCTGCATGTTAATGTACTGTCATTTTTCTTCCGAATATCGACGAGGTGGCTCGCGAAAGGAGTAAGGGTTATGGAGACGGATTTCGTGAGTTACGACGGCGAGAATCCGCTTTAAGCTTCCGCCGCCGTGAAATGAGGAAGCATGAACATGGATTATTTCTAGGAATCTCACCGAAAATTCTTGAGGGAAGTTGTGATTTAACTCGAAGTCTTCGATAGGGAAGACTGCCTCATATTTGTGTGGGACAGGGCCTAAGAAAACGCGCTGAAATGCTTTGTAACCGATAAAAATACAATTGGCTCCGGATCGTGAATTACGTGGTGGCTTCGCAACCAAGGCTGCCCGAGGATTACTTCCGCACCTAACTCGAGGCTAACCTGGAACGACCCAGGATATGGTGTTTTCAGGAGAAGAGAGGACAGATGAACGTTTCCGAGAACAGAAATGGTAGCATCAACGGCGGCTAATAGCGAATGAGGGAGTCCAGATTGCATAGACCTTTTCTCGTTCTCGTTTAAAATTGTGTCGCGAACGAAATTTTCTGAGGCTGGGGTGTCAATTTCTGCGGTAACTTCTCGATTTCCTATACGGATAAGTATTTGAGGAAGGCTGCTGGGAGCAGAATGTACGGCGCGTGGATACTCATGATCCAGCCCCGCGAAAGAAGGACGTGGTATGTCTGGCGAGCTTCAGGCGTGAACCATACTACGTAGGTTCACTAAAGTCATACTGACCGCAGCAGTTGTTGGGGTGGGCGGTTCAGGCTCATTAACACCACCAAAATTGGTGGAATTGTGTGTCCAGATGGGGTGTTCTACGACTGGAATGTTGGCCGGGTCAGGTCTATGGCTATGTCTTGGCCTGGGCTCGGCAGTCTGAAGTGAAATCCGCCTTGGATTATTAACCACCTATTCTACAGGTGGGTCGTTACGTTGGCCCAGTGGCAGAGGGCTCAGCGGCCGTAAGATGGGAGAAATATTGCGCTGGCGAGGACTAAGCGAGCGTAATAGTGGTTCTTATCGCGGGGGAGGTGAGCGAGCATCGGTGCTATCTATTCCGTCTTGAAAGTTTAGATTGGGCGTCACCGATTTTTTTTTGTATCTCGGAAACAGGATTTTGTCTTGTGGTCATTGTGCGCGTGAGTGGAGCATGATCATCAGGGTGGGGAAGGGGGATTGGGTACGTTTTCAACTCAGTTGGAAATTGAAACAGTACGAAGAAAGCAAATTCTAAGCCCCGCGTTGGGCCGTCAAATTACTATCCTCTCGCGTAGTTATACGGAAAGCTCAATGGGGGAGGGGTAAAAAATTAATGACGTGAGAGGATGCATGAGCCCCGAGAGGGGGAGGGCTGCTGATATAGGACTTTGACCCGGACGTCTATAAGGTTTACGTGCCGGAGCGGACGACAAATCTAGTAAACTGACGTCCAGTAGAGGCGGCGGTAGTATCTGTCGAGCTCGTTGGCCACGCTTAGTTTCCGCAACCGTACGACAAGGAACAACAGACGAGCGCGACTCGACCTGTCACGTTTCGATTCCGGGGACTGACTGATCTCCCTGGCGCGTAGGTCGTCGCTCATACGCACTAGCTACTTGGCTGAGACCTTCCGAAGAGAGGGGACTCAGGTAACGCAAAATCCCCCGCTCCTAGTCCGAGTAGGATAGTCAGTGATATGAAAATTAAACTAGAGCCCCTACGCATCCAAAAACATAGAATCAAGATGATTCTATCAAATTTATAATTTCTATATGGGTTTGAATGTAATACAGGATGTTTATAATTATTCGAGGGGGAGGAGAATGAATCCCTAAACTATCTTAAATGTAATGAAAGGTTGCGGTTTCAAAGAATTTAAAAAAGACTTTTGATTTTTAATTTAATTTAGACTTATGGTCAGTCCATTCACGGGACGGTTAATTTAAATGTTTATAAAAAGTGAATTGTGTTTGTTTCAAACTCCTTCAGCTAACCAGTAATACTAATTTGACCTAGACCTGCGCACGGAAGGATTTCAAAGGGGCACAAAAATGAATTAAACCATTTATAAGGAAGAGAAAAATGTGTCTCAATACTGGATCATTCTTAAAAACCCTTCCTCTTTAATTTATCTTCGAAAATGAGCGAGATCTCTCATTTCGAAAGACAAACAAAAGTTGAAGAATCCGTACAGTACTGAGATCGTAGAAGAACGGCAGGAGTGAGAAGGAAAGAGAGGGGAAACGCGAAAGAGCAAGAAGAGAAGAAAAACGAAAGCTGAGAAAGTGAACGGATGAGGAGATAGAAAATAGTAGATGAACAGAGGGAAACTGGTTTGAAGCTGGCGTACCGAGGTTGATGAAGGGAAAGTGAAATTTTGGCTAGCTTTTGGCAGAGTTGAGAGCGTGACCAGGAGCGGGAAGAGAGAGGCAAGTGAGGTGCTAGTGGGAAAGCGAAAAGAATCGTCGAGAAGGAAGTACAGCGAAAGGCGGGTGTAGGAGGGAAGGAAATAGAAGAGAAGAGAAAAACTGATTTGCGCCTGACAAAGCAAGGTTGAACCTAGAAAAGGGAACTCGTGTCGAATTGAGTTGAGTGGAAAAACGCAAATGTTGGCGGGTGAGGGAAAATATAAAGGCGTTAGCAGAAAAGAGAAGAAAAGAGTCGGAACAGAGAACATGTTATTTTAAATGAGTTCGGGAGGGCTGACGAGTAAGAAAAGGTTTAAGGACTGGGCGAAAATTTGAGCCTGTATCTTTCGAACGGGCATTCCAAATTTTTAAGAGCGAAAATTTGAAAAACTACATCCTAGAAACGAGCTCGCATTTATCTAGATAATTATTGTCATAGCTTATGGCCGATATCAGGTTCTTGCTTAAAAATTCGTCTTTTTGGTTGAAAACTGAACTACGTTTTTTTGAAAATTCAACCATTTGGTTAAATATTTATGTATTTTTTAAAAAATGCTTATTTTTTGTAGAAAATTAAGCATCTTGGTTGAAAGTTCAACTACTTCATTGATCTACTTTGTTATGAAATTCATTTTTCAGTTTGAAATGCATAATTTAAGTTAAAAATTCATCTCTTTGGCTGAACATTTAACTATTTTGTTGAAAATTTATTTTTTAATTAAAAATATAAGTATTCCATTTTCCATCAAGAATTCATCCTATTGGATAAAATTTTATGTTTTTGGTTGAAAATTTAGATATATAGTTGAAAATTCATCTTTTTTGTAGAAAATTCAACCAGTTTGTTGAAAATGGGTTTTTTAGGGGTGGGGTGAAAAGTTAATTTTCTTATTAACAATGTAACTAATTCGTAAAAAATTAATCCTCTTGGTCGGAGGTTCCACTACTTATTTGAGTAACTTTATTAGAAATTTTTTTTTGTGTTTGGAAATGCATAATTATTGTTGAAAATTCACCTATTGTATTTTTTGTTCAGAATTGATCTTTTGTAGTTAAAGAGCTCGAAAATGAATGCATCTTCTGAGATGAAAATTTAACTACTTTGATAAAAACTCATATGTATTATTTGAAAATTTGTCTTCTTGACAGGAAATTAATCTTTTGAGTTGAATAATTTAACTATTTGGTTAAAAGTGTATCTATGTTGTTAAAAATTCAAAAGTTTTGTTAAAAAGTAATCCTGTTTTGTTGAAAATCCGCATGATAAAAGATGGAATAATGAAAGATAGAATATCTACCAGGAGAGATGAATTTTTGAATCAAAGAGACGAATTTTCAACAAAAGAGTTGATTTTTCAGCCAGTAAAGACTTTCCGACCCAAAGAAGAAAAAATTGTCATCCAGAATGTTGAATTTACAAGAAAAATGATGAGATTTTTTCGAAACAAATGAATTTTCAACCAAATAATTGAATTTTCTATCAAAAATATGAATTTTCAACCAAGAAAATTAATTTTCTACTAAAAAAAAAATTCTCAACAAAATACATACATTTTTAACAAAATAGTTCATTTTTCAACTAAGAAGACTAATCTTCCACCAAAAAGGATTAATTTTCAACAAATGACATAAATTTTCAACCAAGCAGTTAAAATCTCAACCAAGAGGTTGGATTTTCAACCCGAAAATGTGAATTTTCTACAAAAAAAGTTAATAATTTCAGAAAATAGTTGAATTTTCAAACAAAAACATGAAGAAAGAAAAAAATTTTGACGAAATTGTTGAATTTTAAACAAAATAATTAAATTTTGAACCAAATAATAATAAATATAATATAATGAAATAGAAATTCAATTTGCGTGGAGTAAAAATCAAAAAAATTTGTTGGGCCTTCAAATCGTCATTATTTAGCTCAATTCTGAACAAATGGTGTCTTTATAAATTATTTAGGATTTTTCGCAAAAATAACCGAATTCAAAGTATACATACGTCGTGTCGCCGACATACCCGGGGTGCCCGGGCATCAACCAGAAACAAATTCAACTTTGAGTCGATTATTAATCTCTTCTCAAGTTATTTGATTCAGGCACGTGAAATTTATTGAGTAATAATAGAATTAATAATAATTCAAATAATTATTAATTATTCGTTGGCTTGCATGTTGGTGGCGCTAGTGAGAACGTGATCGCTGACAGGTGGTGGAAGGTTTTACAGAATTTGTGTTGAAGGTGTGATTGGAGTGTGAGGGTGCAAGGTGTCTGCAGGGGCTGTGAGGGGTGGAATGAAGGAGGATAACAAAAAATTTGGAGCGGGAAGCTGCAAATGTAACAATCTGTGATTATTCATTAATGCCCTTACTGTCCACTAGAGGCAGCACCTCCTGGACATGCGAAGTGACATGAGATATTCGAACCTCGTTCAAATCCATTTTGATTAGAAGTAGATTTACTAATGGAATTATTAGTTAATTAATACAGAATTTGGGCTAATAAATAATTGAATAGATTTGAGAGAGAGGGACTTGGTATTTTAAGAAAGCGAACTGACTCTGTAGTTTGAGGAATTTCTAAAGTTGAATTTCAGTTTGATTTTATGATTTACATGTAATTGGAAAAGAATGTTGTTTGCTACAAGTTTTGTTTTCGGCTCTAGTTTAGAATGCGGAATAAGTATGAAAGGAACTTAAATTGAATGACTTCCAAGGGGTTTTAGGAAAGAGGGTTAGTTAGACTTACAAAAGATAACGTCGAGATTTCGTGCTTGAATAGTTGAATCAAATGAAGGAGACATTGTTATTAACTAGTTTGAACTAGAATTTAAGCTGATTTTCATTTGTACAAAAACTGTAAAAACTAATGAACTTTTTACTACTAATAATTATTTGACGTTTTTGATAGTGAAGCATGAAATGAGATTTGAGCCTAAATCGAGGAAACGTGGTTAATGGGCATTTTTCAGGAAGCAAACTAGGCCGGGGTTTCATCATGGGTTGATGAGGAATGAGGTTATGCTTTAGTCAAGTTGGGGGTGTAAATCTGAATTCTGATTGGTTGGAAGTATGAGGATAATTGAGAGTAGGATTACGCGGGAGGTCCATGTGAGTCAGTTTGCTGAAGTAAAAATTTGAAATTTTTTTTACCAGTCGCTCTCATTTGTGTCATTTTTTTTATATATAATGTGGTTAATTAAGAATTAGATTAGAACAAGGTGTAAACAAATTATTTAAGATGGCCGAAGAAAATAATTCCCTTAATACAACAGTGGAGGTCAACAATGATGGTAATAACTCCATCATAGGTAACGGGTCTGAGGGAATGATAAATGGGGTAAACGCACCATCGACCTCTGCTTTCAATAACACTGAAATTAATTTTAGAAAACCAACTCCATCGGGTTCTAATACTATTCACAACTCAGGTGTAACTGCTCCTCAGCACCAAATACTGTCCACGCTTAATCCAAGAGTGGTAAGGAATCTCAATTCCGATTTTAATACCCCAATGCACTCTAATTTAACCGCGCAAATGGCAGGTAGTCCTTTGATAGTCAACCTAAATACACTGGAAACCGGAGCGACGGGAAGTGTTCAAGCGGGGGCTATGGTTGACGACTCTGGACTTTTTTCTATTCCAAGTCAAGAGCCCTCAAAGCCAATTCCTTTCAAAGCCGCACTTGAATTCATAACAAAGAATTTCGACGGGAAAAATATCCCTGTCAGCTGTTTCGTACAAGACTGCATATACGCGCGAAATTCAATAGCAGCCGAAGATCGCCAACATTCATTCTTAATCCTTAGATCGCGCATTTCCCGCAGTGCCTGCAATTGGCTTCTTGACAGGGAAATCAACACCTTAGAAGCCCTATTATATATACCATTAAACCATTTCCCTTTCAGGGTAGGCGTGACACTACCCGATTCGGGTAGTGTTTCTAGGTTTTTCTTGTAGTTATAAATAACTACAAGTGTGGGCTCACCATTTTTACTGAACACAGAAATTTAAGCCAACTGAATTCCATGCTAGCATCCGTGGCACAAAAATATAACGAAAGTGCCCTGGAATACGGAGACAGGGTTAGCGGAATTTTAAAAAATATAATAGAAATTGTGGAAGAGAAACACTTGATAATTGAATTTGATTCGATGATCAGATCAGCAAGAGACACGGCCTGTGAAAATTTTGTGATGGGATTGAAACCTTATTTAGTTTTGAGGTTACGAATGGAAAGATCTGGATCTCTCCAAGATGCCATTATGGCAGGTAGGAAAGCCGAATGAAAAGTTAACTTTGCTAAAGAATTGATTGAAGGACGTGACAACGATAAGAATGATAAGTCAGAAAATTCAGAACCTTATAGAGAAAACAGTTATCAGGAACATAGATTCAGGTCTCATAGGGGAAATACTAGGGCACATGCATTCGGAAGTAATAGTGGACAAGGATTTGGAAGAGGTTTCGCAAACCCTTCAGGATTTCGGGGCAGGGGCGGAGTTGTCACTCGGGGGAGGAGAGGAGGCGGTCAGCAAATAGCTCCTTCGGTGGTCACCTGTCGCCGATGCGGCGAGCCGGGTCACCACGATTGGGGTTGCGCAAAGCCTAACTTCCCAAATTCTAAGACTTGCTATAAGTGTCTCAAGACAGGGCACTTTGCGCGAGAATGTCCGAGTGGTAACTCCGAAGTAGTATGCTTCAAATGTAAACAAACAAGACACTTCGCTAGAGATTGCATTTCTAAAAATATAGAAGAGAATCAAAATTTGAAATTTTGCAAATATTGTAAGGGCAATGATCATATATTTAATGATTGTAAAATCCTCGCAAAAAGGGTCGAAAGTAATAAAGCAGGAAAAGGAAAATCTTTAAACGAGTACTAAGTTCTCTGGATTGGTGTGACAGTGAACTTTCCCCGGAAATTCGTTTTATGTGGAATAGGGAGGAAGTCCGTAATCACATTGGGCGAGGTACTGTTGAAGATTAATGACAGTTCTTGCTCCTTTCAAGTGGTTCCTGACGACCTCCCTCTCCCCGCCGATGGGATTGTGGGAATGCCATTTCTTAAAGAGTCCTCGATCCACCTGAAGGAAAACAAATTACACATCCATTACGTACATTCACATTCACACCTAAATTCAAAAATGTACATTTGCAGATAAGAGCTAGAACAAAACAAATTGTTACCTTACCAGTTACATACCGTAAATAGGAGAAGGATATTTGCCACTCGAAGATTTAGGTCCTGGAATATATTTGGGTAAGGTTTTAGTTAAATTTAGAAAAGATGAAATCACTTTATTTTGTATAAATACCACCACCAGGCACACTTTACTCACTTTACCTGCAGTAACTTTGGAAGAATTTGAGCTTCCAAAAACTCTTAAAGAAACTTCTACTAAAAATACGAAAAATTTTCCAAACCACGATGAGGATCGATTTGGTAGATTTATAGACGCACTAGATTTAACGGATTTAAATAAAGAAGAACGGGGTACATTAGTTTCCATTATACCAAAATATACAAAGCAATTTCGTTTGAAAGAGGATCATTTAGGATGCACCAGTGTTATGAAACACAACATTACATTAATCGATGAAATTCCTGTCTATAAAAAGGGTTACAGGCATCCGTCCATTTATAGAGACGTTATCATTAAAGAAACCGCAAATTCGTTCAAAAATAAATCAATTTCACCCTCAGATTCTCCTTATAATCCCCTTGTATGGGTTGTACCTAAAAAACCTGACCCTCAAGGCAATGAAAGATGGCGTACGGTAATAGACTATAGAGCCTTGAACGAAAAAACGATAGGGGATGCCTATCCCCTTCCCAACATTATAGACATTTTAGATCAGCTAGGAGGTGCTCAATATTTTACGGTCCTTGACATAGCATAAGGCTTCCATCAGGTAGAGGTCGAACCCAAGGATAGGTATGAAACCAGCTTTTCTAGCCCTTATGGTCATTATGAATTTCATCGAATGCCATTTGGAATGAAAAATGCACCCACGACATTTCAGAGATTAATGGATAGGGTACTATCAGGGCTACAGGGTGTTGAGTTCTTTGTGTATATGGATGATACAGTAATATACGCGAAATCTCTAAAAGAACATAACGAAAAATCAGAAAAACTTCAGGGGCGGTTGAAAACTGCGAACCTCGTTCTACAGCCCGAAAAATGCAAATTTCTCCGCAAAGAAATCGTTTATTTGGGACATATACATAATATCACAGGATGGTTTAAAACCTGACCCCAAAAAATTAGAAGCTGTTAGATGCTTTCCTCAGCCAAAATGCCGAAAAATATCAAACAATTCTTAGGACCAGCGGGATATTATGGGCGATTTGTACCCGGCTTTGCTCTTATAGCTAAACATCTCAATAATCTTTCAAAAAAGGGAGTAGCTTTTGAATGGACACCAGATATACAAGATGTCTTTGAAAAACTAAAAAATATTCTCTGCTCAGACCTAATATTGCAATATCCGGATTTTTCTAAACCCTTTGTAGTATGTAGATGCTTCAGAATATGCGTTGGGAGCTGTGTGGAGTCAGCGTCCCATTGGAAAGGATTGACCAATAGCATACGCTTTACGCGCGTTATAGGGTGCTCAATTTAAGTATAATGTTACGGAAAAGGACTAACTTGCAGTTATATTTTCCGTTACTCAATTTCGTCCTCATATTTATGGCCGAACGTTTATATTAGTTACAGACCATGGTCCTTTGGTATGGTTACACCAGCTGAACGATCCTACTTTAGGGTCAAGGTTAGTCAGATGGAAGATCAAATTAAGGGAATATGAATTTGAAGACCAGCATAACTTGGGGAGAGTAAATTCAAATTATCCAGAAATCCGGTAGTAGATTCCGTTGAAGATAATAATATGGATATAGATTCTGAAATTTCTGAGGATCAGGATCGTTGTGTTGGGGAAGTGCACGTCCTGGAATGAACCGTGACTCATTCTGCAGAGAGAGATCTGGAACATTGAGATTGAGAACGGTGGAAGGCCGTCTGACAGTGAGAGGCTGTCTGGCAGTGAGAGACTGCTTGACCTTAAGGCGTGCGCACGCAGGTTAAAAAAGGCATTGGTAGAGGTAGTCTCAGATGAACATGAGGATGATTATTTAGATGAAGAAATCAGAAACTCTATAGTAGGCGAGTATCAAAGCTTCAGATGTCCCGAAGTAATAGAAAAGGGACATGAGAATGACAAAGGCGAAATTGCTAATGAATTACCTGTTCAAGGTGAAAACTCGCGGGGTAGTAGAAATTTGCTTACCCCTTTATAGGTCGAGATTTAATGGATAATGCACTTATTAAATTGCAAGATTTGAAAAATGAAAGGTAGAAATCGGACAGGTAATTTCGTTAAGGCATACAAATAAATCAATTTGTAGCCTTTTCATCAAAGATAAGTTTGATGATAAAATGTATACAACTAACATCGAATCAGCTGTTTCAACCTTAAAAGATGCAGCAAGTGAATTAAAGATAAACTCATTTAGTATTTCACGTAAAGGAAAAGGCTTTGATAGAATGCCCTGGGAAGTAAAAGAATTAATTTTTAAAACTTATTTTGGTACGTAAAATTACCAAATTACTATCTTCACGGGGAAGGTTACAATCCCACCCGAAAATCAAAGGCCTCAAATCCTCAAAGAAAGTCACGATACTGTAACAGGTGGTCATAAGAGAGTGTTAAAAACTTATCAGGGCGTTAACGAAAAGTTCTATTGGAAAGTTTTAAAAGAAGACGTTTAGAATTACGTATGGAAGAAACGTAAATTGAATGACTTCTAAGGGGTTTTAGGAAAGAGAGTTACTTAGACTAACAAAAAAAAACTAAGCCGGGGTTTCATCATCAATTGACGAGGAATTAGGTCATGCTTCAGTCAAGTTGCGGGTGTAGATCTGAATTCTGATTGGTTGGAAGTATGAGTATGATTTAGAGTAAGATTGCGCGGGAGGTCCATGGATCGCTGCGCCATCCAGGAGCCAGCGAGAAACATCGATTTTCAAGATCAGATTTTGACAGGCTCGCGATGCAGAATCTGTGTTTTGCTCTGACCGAATTTATGTCAATTTGGACATAGAATTTTTCCTTATAAATCTACTTGAAGAATATATATATATATATATAGATAATACTTTAAATCTCAACCTTCGTGTTTAATTGACTTTTACCTTAACTTCTTATAATTAAAGTGTTATTGTAATTAATTCATAGTAATAATATTTGGACCTAGACAATTTGCTTTATTGTTGGTTTCGTCAAGTCGGAGACCGGTCGAGGAGGGTTTTTACCCTTGTTGTGGAACGAACTCACTAATTACTCATAATTCATTTTCGAAAATGAAGAATTTTCGCGCCAAAATTATTCCGGATCATTACACAAAAGTCTTGAGAGAGACATCTCTCGGTTGCGGAAGGTGTAGCATGGAGAGGTCCCAGTTATTGGCGGAAGAGCAGGGCGAAGGGGTGCGGGAGGTAGTCAGCGAGAGTGTTAGCAGTGCTGGTAGTGAAGTAGACGGAGAGGAAATTTTTCATACGCTACGACGGCTAACAGTGCGTGGCCCGGTGTCAAGCAGCGTGTCGAGGAGAGGAAAAAATGGAACTGCGGGAACAAAAGGAAGCGAGAAGGCGAGGGAGAGAGCGTCTAGCACGAGTGAGGCGGAGGATCTCTTGAAGAGGAAGAGAGACAGCCAAGAGAGTCCGGAGAAAATCGCGGTAGAGAGTCCGTCCAAGAAAAGTACGAGAACATGTAGGTCACCTCCCGAAAAAACGGAGGTGCAGTCAGAGAAGGAGGCATTAGGGATGCTCTTAGGGGTGATCAGGGAACTGAAGGAAGATGTAAGGGGGACTAAGGAGCAGATGGAAGGTATGAGGGTGGACCTGAGAATTAGAGATGAAAAATTGGAAAAAGAGGTGAAAGATCTGAGAGAGAGATTATAAGGATTAGAGAGGGTGAGCAAAGAAAACGAAGTTAAAATAAAGAAGATGGGAGAGGAGTTTAGCATGTGGAAGGAAGGGACAGAAAAAAGGCTTGAGAAAGTGGAGCGCAGGGTGGAAATAGAAGTAGTTGACAGGGGGATGGGCAAGAAGAAAGGTATTTGGCAGAGGGTAGAGAATATGATAGAATAGGAAGTGGGAAAGCGTAAGAATCAAAAGGAGGAGATGGCGCATAGGGAAAGGATAAGGGTAATGGAGTTGAGAATGGAGAGAAAAGGGAAGGCATACAAGAGAAATAATATTGTGACAAGAGGGTTGAAGCTAAATAGTGGGGAGGAAAGGGAGGGTGTGGAGGCGCTGCTACAGGGCATAGGGTGGGTTCAAGGCAAGGTAGGAAAGTTAGGCTGGAGGGGATTCAGGAGAAGAAATTGCTGGATATCGAATTGGAGAGCTGGGAAGAGAAGTTGGGGGTAATGAAAAATAAAAATAGGATAAAAGATAAGGGAGTTTTACTTGATCACGATTTGACGAGGAAAAAAAGCGATATGCAGAGAATGCTAAATGACAGGGCTAGAAGGGCGAGGAGTGAAGGGAGAGCGGCGAAGCCAGGGAATCGTGAAATAAAAAAAAAAAGATAATGTGGGTTGTGGGACGAGGAGAAAGAGGTCTTGAAGGAAGTGCAGGGAAATTTGTTTCGAAGGAAGTAGGGGGTGGGGGTAAAGCAGGTTGGAGGAGTAGTAAAGGTGCTGTACTGGAACGTAGCAGGGATAAAGAAGAAAGATAAGGATTTCCGGGGGTATATCCAGGAATTTGATGTTGTGGGACTGGTAGAGACGTGGGTAGAGAGAAAATAATGAGATAGAATAGAGCCAATGCTGCCAAGAGAGATAGGTTGAAGCTACAGGAGGCGTTCAGAGTGAGGAAGAAAGGAAGGGCTAGTGGGGAAATAATAACGGGGCTGAGGGGTGGATTAGAAAAAGAAGTTCATGGAGATGGAGAGGGGGAGGGCGTGCAAATGAGGGCAGTAAAGATAGGAAGGCTAACGTGTAAGTTTGTGACAGTGTACAATAAGGATGGGATGAAAAGGAATAAAGAGAGTGTGGAAAAATTGCTAGGCGAAAGAGAGAAGGATATGGTGTTACTGAGAGGGTACTTTAATGCGAGGATGTGGAAGAAAGGGGGCCTGAACGGGAAAGGAGATATTCTAAGGGACTGGATGGAGGATAGAGGCTGAGCGGTGGCGAATGGTATGGTAACAGGGGCTGAGGAGGAAGAATACACATATCTAAGCAAGGTAGGGGTATCGGTGATAGACTATGTAGTCATGAATATGCAAGGGTGGGAGGAGACGGAGAGATTTGGAGTACACTGATAGAAATCGACACGCTGATTTAACCATACGATCGTGGGTTGAAAAATTATGAGTATATTTATAATATAATACGTGTAATTGACTCACAAAGAGTATGCAATGCACTTACTGAAATATGATAAATACAAATTATTTATATTTGTGTTACAAGGCCGTAATATATGTGTTGCTATTATATGAAATGTGTAATTCTATAAACATTTACCTGAGCGAACTATCTCGAAAATGTTGTCATTTAGCAATACCTTTTGAATGACTGATTTACCAGACTCGGTTTGTTTTGTTTACAACAGGCGCATCTCGCTCGCGCCTGCGCGTCTGCCTTCATGAGCAACAAGAATTGGTTGGCCAAAACACACATCCTGTATTGCTGTATCTATACCAGCAATAAAATAGGGTTAATCTAATCATAAATATTGCTGTACCATCTATTTATTTCTATCAGTGTAGAATAAAAGGTAGAATCAGACCATCAGTCATGAGGGTTGTGGATAAGGGGGGAGAGCGGTGGAAGGCACGATGGGAAAAAAGTTTCGATGCGGGAGAGGGTTAGCTGGACAAGGAAGGCAATAGAGAAGTATCAGGAGCAGTTAGGGAAGGTACACTTTGAAGGGGTGTCAGTGGAGGAGATAGGAGGATTTGAAAAAGAAAGTGAAAGGGTGTGTGCAAAAGAAGGTATTTAGAAAGAAGAAGAAAGGGATGGTGAAACCTTGGTGATATAGGGAATAGAAAAAGATGGAAGCGAAGGTGAAGAGAAAGTACAAGAAGTGGAAAGAGGGAACTGCGAAAAGGAAGGAGTATGTAGAAATGAGGAAGGGGTTTAGATTGATGTGTAAGAAGAAAAAACAGGAAAAGGAGAAAAATCTTGAAGGGGAGTTGGAAAGTGTTGAGACAGAGGGGGACTTGTAGAAGATAATAAATAGGTTTAGGAAGCTCAGAGTGGGGATAAGCGAGAAGATAGGGAGTTAGGAGTTAGGAGGGGAATGGAAGTAAAAGGGAAACGCGGGGCAGGAGGTGAAAGAGTTTGTGTACCTGGGCTTCTTGTTGCGGAGAAATAGGGGAATGGATGGTCACATAAGAGAGAGAGAGAGAGTGAGGAGAGCAAATTTGGTGATGAGGCATGTATGAGGGTTGGAACAGAAGTTATTTGCGCATGATTTTGGAAGGAGAATGAAACTGTTGGACTTGCTAGTGATGAGTGTACTATTTTATGAAGTAGAGGTGTGGGGGTGGAAGGAAAGTGAGGAGGTGAATAGGACACAGGAGAGGTACGTAAAGTGGAGACTGGAGTTAACAAGAAATTCGCCTAATTATATTGTTAGGCGGGAGGCGGGGAGAACAAGTGCAGGGATTCTAACAGGGAGTCGGGCGTGTAAGTATAAGGAAAAATGTATGGAAGAGGGCGGAAGTAAGCTGGTTAGGGAGTGTTGGTGGGAGAAGGAGGACAGAGGAGTATAGGGGAAGATGGAGGTTGAAAGACAAAGGTATTTCAGAAGGAATGGGCAGCAGAGGGATGAAGTGAGAAGGATGCATCAGGATGGGAGAAAGGTGTATGAGGTCGAGTAGAAGAACGGCATGGAGAGAGAGAAGGCAGAAGGAGAGAAAAGAATAAGACGGTCAAGGTTCAATGTGAAGTACGGGTGGATTATGCCAAGGGAGAGAGCGCAGTGTTTGTGTGAGAGTGGAGAGAAAGGGAGTCAGGAGCTCATCGCAAGGATGAGGTGTGAGTGCATGGAGGGTTTTGCTAGGTTCTGGCTTCCTAGGGAGAAGAAAATGTGTGAATTGTGCGGGAAGGGGTATACAAGGGTGGAACACTGGCTGGAGAATTGCGAGTGAGTGAAAAGGAGTGAGATTAGCATTGAGGTATCACTTTATGAAAGAGGGGACAAAAGGGCGGTTGCATAGATGAAGGGGGTGTTGGGTAAAAAGTGTCGGTAAAAAGTTTCCATTTTAGCTCTTCATTTTGAAGCGTAAATTTTCAAGATAAAGAATTTTAAAATGCAGGTTTGGAAGACTTAAAAGAATTAAAAATTAAGAGCCTTTGAATTTGAACATTTGTGATAAAAAACGTTTCAAGTTGATCAACTGTAAATATAAATAATGTATTCATTTTTTTAATCAAACTGTAGTTGAATTATTAATAATTTAAGAATAATTAATTCTACAATAAGATTCTGAACTTAGGTTCAAAATTGAAGAATGTACAGATTTCCATGTTCAAAATTGAAGTGTTTCAATGCGAAAACATTAGCATTTGAAGAACTTTAAACTTCTTATTGAAACTTTATAAACTATTCTTAATGAAAATAATTTCAAATTCATAGATTCATAATTAAACGCTTTTATTCAACTTCAAACACTATTCAAATTTTATTTCAGTTTGAAATATTCCATTTTTAAACCACTCAATTTGTATTTTTGTAATTAAAGAAAATAGCAGTTTGTAAAATTTAGCGATATTTGCCTCTTTATATGAAATGAATAAGTATAAATCAAATATTCAAAACCAAACAATTCGAAACTGCATTGTTTGAAATAGAAAGTCTTGAATCGTTCGAATTTCACATATTTAAATATATAAGTCAGCCTGGTATTGTAATGAATGTTGATGTGTAAATAACAATTAAATAATTATCAATTTGTAGTGACTTGAAATGCTGATCTGCTTTATTTGTATCATGATTAATGATGCTTTTGATTTAAAATTGCCTAAAATTTCTTCAATTCAGAATATTGAAAATAAGAGCATGGGTTTGTATTTTGTAACCATAAATCTTTGCACTGTTTAATATACAGAAGATTGAAAGTTTTCGGTTCAACGGAAATTATTTTGAAATTATTTAATATAAACAGGTTTCGGAAATGAAATAATATTTATATTTCAAGTACGACTTGCACCAGGTATCACTTTCACAATTCCCAGATCAGCAGTTCTTGTCCGTAACAACCCCTTTTTACAATGAATTTTCTCCTGATAAATCAGAGATTTATTGTGGAAAGTGTTTTAGCTTCTAATTTCTCGAAATATTTCTTTGAGTTAATATTTACTATTCCCACATACATTTCAGGGAAAAATTGCTCGAAACTCAAGAAAGTGCTATATATTTTTCGCGCTTACGCAGTATCGTTTTTTTTCAACGAAAAGGTCTATGGTTCCGCTTTTTTGTTGTCCTTAATCCCTGTGTCACCAGCAAGGTTGTGTGTTTCCAGAGTCTTGAGCCGTTTCAACTCCCTACTCGGAGGAGTGTCTTTGGAGTCCTTCCTCCTCTTGACCGTAGGCCAAGCTGGAATAGTGCTCCAGAATGCCTAGGGAGAATATTGAAAAATCGTTTTCCTCTAAAATCTGGAAAAATCGCATATTACTGCTTTGGAAAATTAATTAATTAAAACAATTATGAACCGAAACTAAAATTTCAAATTGGCGGTCTCTCCTAAATAGTCAACATTTTATTCTCAAGAATTGGATGTGATTGACGTTAGTTCAGAAATGAGGAACTAAATCTTACCGCCCTGTTTAATTGTCAATAATTTATTTAACTTTACCCATATCGAAATAAAATTTGGCCAACATCCGCGATCGAAACGCGACTTTGGAGGCTCGTCTCGAGACGACGAAGTTGATAATGAGCAGCAACACATTTTGGAAAAAAGCATAATTAGAAAAATGTGAAGCTCGAATATAATACTAACAGCTGCACATCTAATTCTAATTATGATAGTTACATTTTTCTTGTTTACTCTGATATAGGGGATTTCTTCTTTTTCGATATCAACAAAAAATATGAAAAAGTTGAAAGTGAAAAATTGGGAACCATTTTTCTGGATATAACCTGCTAGAGTTAACACGATCTCTGATTGGCTGCGATATTTTTGTGGCTCGCTGACGTAGCAACCTGAGGTAGCAACGCTCAGCATTGTGTTATTGTGTACTTAGCCTCTGAAAAATATTTATCTTGACAGGTGGCAGAAACCCTAAAAAATGGTGGACTCCTTGTCTGAAGGTTCTGCAAGAAGTATTATGAAAAAATGAAAAATATGTGTTTTTGATACCCGCCCCGACCAGCAAAACCTCGGCTTCGCCTTGGCTTTGCAAAAGTCGGGCGGGCGACCGAATCCCATGCATCCACTCAGCTGACCGAGAGCAGCAGCGGCGCTACGCGAGGTGGCGCGCGTGCTGATGCAGGCCACAAAAGAAAAGGCATTTGAGCTAGCAGCCGACAACGCATTTTATTAACTAACATTAATTTACATTTTCCGGAACTCTAATATAGAGTTCATAACTTGCGCGCCAATACATGTTATATCGCCTCGGATGTCAAATACTATTGAAACGTCCTATACATCTAGTGAAAATAGTTCATCACATCGTATAACCAGACCTTTCTAACTTCCACTGAACTATCTTCCATATCCGCTACTCTTGAATTAGTTACGTAAACTTCACAAAACTTATTTTTTCCGTGTACCAGCCTAGTAATACGAGGTGTGAGAAGCAGGTGAGGGGTAATGCCTTCTGCACGGTGGTGAGGGTAGATTTCTCAGGTATCTCGGTGCTGGGGATGAATTTTTCACTTCCAAATTTTATAAATGGGACAGTTAAGAAATAATGCCCCATGCTTGATTTATTTTCTGCAAAAGAAACTTTGTAGGAGGGATTATGATTGTGGTTGAACGAGATGAACAAGATCAGCTTATTGACAATTTTCCTTTGCATAATATACATATTAAACAAATACAAGATTTATCTACATTGAAATCTTTATTTCTATGTTTCAGTTTTCGGCGGCGGGTACTCCTACGACGATATTGACTCAGAGTTGGCCACAGATTCATATGTATCTAAACATAAGCTATTTACGGATGCGAAGTGCAAAATTAAGGTCAAATCTACTGCATATGTACTATCACTGAAGTCGCAAATATTTGGATGGGCTGACACAATTACTTACACACCTTATTCAATATATCAGAAATCAACCATGAGATGCAAACAGATTGGAACCACAGAAGGAGCACATTTGCGATACACTAAAATGCCGGAGTACGTTATAACCGGTTAGGCATACGCGGCGAACCTGGTGCGATAATGCGGACTCTGATTAAGTGATATATTTGCTGACTTTTCGAAAGGTGTCAAATTACATCAAAAAATCCGTTTATTGTATTACTCAACGTAATAGTAATTTGTAATTGATGTAATTTGACATCTTTCGAAAAGTCGGCAGAAATATCACTTAATCAGAGTCCACATCCTCATTTTTAATATCACAGTTAATTGTAATGAGGAAAATATATTATTCAATCAAATTATCTGAGTATATGAAAAACATCTGCTTTTATTTCTTGCCTTTGGATTCAACTACAAGTAAGCGAACAAAATATAATAGATCCACTCATATTAATTTTTCCAATGGTTTAGTTAAATTTAAAGAAAATCTAATAAAAAAAATTTAAAATTAAAATAAAAGAAAAGCTGAAAAAAAAGTTGTATCTTAAGAGAAATATGAACATACATTCCCGTATATGAGGGCATCTGCATGAATATACAATTTGGAAAATTATTCTATTTTATTTATTATCGTTGTTGCTTACAAAATTAAAATCCACAACATTGAATTTTCCGGTCCACATCATATCACATGCGGCAAGTTTAAAAATACATTTTCAACCAAAAAAAAAAACAACGAATTTTTAACAGAATAGTTCAACTTTCAAGTGAGGAAATGAATTTTTAGCCAAAAATAGATTACCTAGTTTAATTTCCAGTAAAAGAATTAATTTTCAAAAAAAATTAAAAAAATTCTGTACCAAGTAGTTGAATTTTTACAGGAATAGTTGAATATTCAACCCTGAAGATTACTTTTCTACCAAACAGGCAAATTTTCAACAAAATAAATATAAATTTTGAAGTAAAAAATATAGATTTCCAACCAAAAATAGAAGAATTAAATTTTCACTAAAGAAATAAAAGTTCAACCAAAAAAAAAAAATTCTCAACAAGATATTATTATTTTCACCTAAAACAAAAAAAATTGCAACTTAAAATAGAACAGGTAATTTTTCAGTAAAAAATTTATTTTAAACAAAATAAAATACATTTTCAAAGAAATCATTAAATTTCCAAACATACAGATGAATTTTCATCAAAGAAGATTAAATTTCTGTAAAAAAAATTGAATTTTTGACAAAAAATGGAACAAATAAATTTTCAGTTAAAAAATTAATTCTTGATTTAAAAAATAATTAGTTTTTGCTCAAAGAAATGAATTTTCAAGAAAAAAATGCATTTTTTAAACGAAATAGATGAATTTTTCAACCAAATGCTTGTATTCTTACAATACTTCCCAACCTAGTAGTTGAATTCTCAACCAAAGAAATGAATTTTCAACCAAAATGATGAATTAGTCATCAAGAAAGTTAATATTCTATCACAAAAGACGAATTTTCAATAAAATACAGGCATTTTCGACTGAAAAAGATGATTTCGAATATGAGCAAGGCTCATGTTTGGAAAATTTTCAGGACCAGGAAATATTTTTCAAGCCCGGGAAATGACTGACAATTTTTCTCTGATATTTGAGGGACCATCCTGATTATTATTCAGTTAAAAAAAATTGAATTCCAACTGAATCCTAAAATACTTGAAATGTTTTCAGAAAATTTAATTTTAATTGTAAGCGCTACAAAATTGTTCCAATTCAAATTTTAACATTTAAAAATTTCGAAACTCTTTAGTTATGAATAGTTATGACCGGAAACTTTTCTTTGAAATTTGAGGGGCCAACCTGATTATAACTCAGCTGAAAACATTGAATTCCATCTGAATGACCAGCCGCCTAGTATCCAAAAGTTTGAAAATTTTATATTGAATACTCTTAAGTTAAACCATTTCTAAATTGAAACTTCTGAAATTCAGTAATTTAAATGAGAAAGTAAACATTACAAACCGGATAATTTGAAATTTAAACATGAAAAAGTGGTGAACTCATCAATTTTGAGTTGTAAAATTTGAAATATTTTATAAAACATTTTATTTCAATTTTAAAAGCTTCGAAATTTTCCACATTGAATTCTTCAATTTGGAAATAAAGAATTCTTTAGTTTTAAAAGTTTAGAAAAAAATTTTAGATTTGAAATTAAAAATTTTCTTCTGGTTTTGCATTGAACGTCCATAAATGATTGAACAAGTAATTGAATTAGTACGTTTCAAATTCAGTAATGCAAATTAGTATTTGCACGTTTAAAACTGAATGATTTTGAATTTGGATATTAAAAATTCTAGAATTATAAATAACGCTTTTATTTGAAGAAATTAAGTGGCCAGGAAAATTGTTTGAAAATCAGGAACTGACTGAAATTGAAATTTAATTGGAATTGAAGAATTGAATCTCAAATTTTTTTAATTTTCAATTGTGAATTTTATATTGTACCTCCAGAAATCTAACGCTTCAAAATTGCTTTATTTTGGAATCTTCAATTTGGAAATTGAAAATTCTTCAGTTAGGAATATGCTAAAAAAAGACTGAATTTAAATTAAATGGCCAACCACATAATGTCCCAGAGATTAAAAATTAAAAATTGAAATTCTTATATTAAATCTACATAAATTAAACAATTTTCAAACTAATTCGTTTGGAATTCATTAATTCAAAATTGATCAATCAAGCAATTTTGATATTTCTAAAAATTCAATTTTAAGGGCTTCAAAATTGTTCCTTTTTCAATTTCTCAATTCGAAAATTGAAACTGCTTCATTTACCGAAACACTGATCAACAAAAAAAGCCTATGTCCTCGCTGAATACGACATATCATTTCCAAAGTACTTTTCAGTACTGAACACAAATCTGGCTTCCGTTTGTTCCTATTAGGTCTAATTTAATAGATATGTGCAATTAGAATTTTCAATTAAGTTTTTGATCTCGTGCCTAGAGGAGGGCCGGGAATTGGCAGATGGGAACATATGAGCTCTCATCTAATACTACACTGCTGAAGGCTGGTGACTGTCTCAGTATAAAACATCAAACAATTTCGACTGTCTTGGTTCCAGCTCTGTCCCCACACTCCCCATCCAGTAACCGAGGTTTGGTGGGACTGACATTATGGCTAGACGCTCCACCGTACGACGACTAACTACTTAATTTGAACATGATTTCGACTCTCAAAATAAATTTCTCGCATAAAGATGGTATTTGGGCGTACACTTTAAAAAATGAATAATACAAACAATAAAATAGCCTCGGAATGGACTGAAACTTTGATTGACGAAAGGCATGCGCACGGTAAAGTTAAAGGTCAAGTTTCAGGCGATGAATGGAGACTGGGTGTTTGGAATGCTAGAGGGGTGAATTGTCTTAAACTAAGAGAATTACTAGAAACTATGCACGTAAGCAAGCTAGATACTTTATGTATACCTTAAACAAAGAAAAAGGGATGCGACGCGAGAAAGATAGAAAATGGGGTATTAAAAGGCGGACTTACAATATGGTTAGGAGTAGGTAGTGAATCACATGTTAGTCAAGGGGTCGGTTTGATTATGAATGGAAACCCAAGACAGCATCTCAAAGATCAAGGATATGTATCGCCCAGATTGCTGTGGGTTAGAATGAAGGTGGGAATTAGAAGATTATTTATCATACCGTGCTACGCTCCATTTGATGGTAATCCGAGCGAAGTAAAAGACGCCTTCTGGGACACTCTAAATGATACTATAAGTACTTGAGATCATGGTGAAAAAATCATTAAACTAGGAGATATAAACGGATAGGTCGGCGCCCAGCGTCACGATACAGAAAGGGTGTTAGGTAACTTTGGGGATCCAAGAAAAAATAATAACGGGACAATATTAGTTAGTTTATGCTTAGAAAAGGGCTTATTTCTTATAAATACTTTGTTTAGGCATAAACTGATCCACATGTACACCTGGTGCAGAGGAGATAGCCACAGTATAATTGACCTCGTTATTGCGGATGAAAGACTAAGAGAACTGGTAAAAGATACAAGAGTCATGAGGGGTTCTGAGTGCAATACTGATCATGACCTTCTAGTCTCCAAAATGAACATAGACAAACGAACGCATAAATCAGGCAACTTGGAAGGCGCTAATAGATAATAAAAATATATGTAGAGGGCACATCGGCTTTGTTTTCAGATTTCATTTTTAAGAGTGTGACTGAAGTGTGTGGTACTGCGTTTGTAGGAAGAATGTCTGGTGATGCGTGGTGAAATGATGAAATTCAAGCAGCGCGCCAAGAGAAGAAACAAGCACATGAAAGGTTGGAAACCACAGGCATTAGCGATAAGGAGACAAATAGACTTGAAAATTATTACAGGCACAAAAAGAGAAAAGTAAAACTACCAATCAAGGAAAGTAAAGATAAAACGAGAATGAAAGGAGAGAAGAAAATGCAAAACGACTTTGAAGGAAGCAAAAAACTGCTTTATAAACATATGAAGGGAAGTGAAAGTTCAGAATTTGTCAGTATGAGAAATAGCAAAGGTGAAATGCTATATGATACAGGCGGGTACTAGACGCTTTGAGAGATTCTTTTAGGGAATTCTTGGATGATGAAGCTTATAGGGCACCACAACTGCGATATAGAACACGATGAGTTAGAAAACTAAATTGAGAGAATCTGTCTCACTGAGATTAGGGATATAATTGAGAATTTAAAAAATGGTAAAGCAGCTGGTGTAGTCAGTATTCACGCTGAAATGCTCAAATACGGTGGCGTCTACATACCTCACAGGCTGTTCGATTTGATAAATTTATGTATCGAGATGGGAGAAGTTCCAGATAACTGGAAAAAAGCGATTATCGTACCAATATACAAAGGGAAGAGAGACAAAATCAACTGCCATAATTACAGAGGTATCAGCTAATTAAGTAATGTAAGTGAACTTTATTCAAAAATACTTATTCGTAAGGTTATGAAAATAACAGACGAAAAGATATGGGAAGTACAGAGTGGATTTATGTCAGGAAGATCATGTACGGATCAAATATTTAGCTTGCGACAGATCACAGAAAAAAGTTTGAGAGTAAGTAAAAAAGTCTTCTGTGCATTTGTAGACCTAGAAAAAGCGTTTGAAAAGGTCGATAGAAGTAAACTTTGGGAAGTCCTAAAAGAGTACGGAGTCAATGGATGGCTCCTACAAGCAATGAAAACAATATATGCAGGTGGTAAAGCGAGTGTAAGGGTTAATGGGAAACTGATTGACTGGTTCGATATTATGCAGGGTGTTAGACAAGGATGCATGTCCTCATGGCTATTTATTATATTCATGAACAAGTGTCTAAGAATGGCCCTCTACGACAAAGAAGGTGTAGATTTTGAGACAGTAAGGGTACGTGGGCTAGCTTTCGCAGATGATAAGGTTGTTATGGCAGAGTCAATCGAGGACTTACAAAGACTGTTGAGCAAACTGAATACAAGCATGAGGAACATGGGTCTGAAAATTAATATAACTAAAAGAAAAATTATGGTGTTAAAAGGAAAAGGTCAGAAAACAATGGGCAAGATTGTCCTAAATAATGAGAGAGTAGAACAAGTTGACAAGTAGGAATATCTTGGTAGCCTATTTACTAGTGACGGAAAGATAGATGGGAAATTAGATAGGCGTATAAAGAAGGGTATGAGGTTTATCGGTATAACAGGGCCCATTATCAGAAGTAAAAATATATCAAACATTGGTACCGACTATACTGCACGGTAGCGAGACGTGGATCTATCAATAATAAACATGAAAAACTGAAAAAATTTTGTCCCCACATTGAATCACTTTTCATGCAACAAATTGTCGTAAGTTGGGAAAATATTATTAGGTCTGTTCAGAACATTGATCTACACACGAAATTTACCCTAGCAATGCCCAGAAATTGAAGAAAAAACTGAGAATCACCTATTGTTCAATAATGTTTCATTGCAAATTCAGACAGATCGGTAACTTCGTTTTTTTCAGTTTCGCCAATTGAAGGATGATTTTTGGAAATTTTCAGATCATTCATGGTTTCGGTTCAAAACTTAAATATTATATTGGAAATGTATTTTTTTTTTTTTTGAGAATGAATTTTTTAAATTGAAAATGTAACTATTCGATTTTTGGTTTCAAAATTGATATTTTTATTTTGAAGATTATCTTTACTAGTAGAAAATTCAACTGTTTGGTTAAAACTCCACGTATTTTATTAAAAATTCTTTTTTGGTAGAATATTAATCTTCTTGGTTAAACATTCATCTTTATGGTTGAAAATTCACCTACTTGGTTAAATGTTGAACTGTTATTTTAAAGAATTTATTTGATTGTTCTTGAAGTTTCATCATTTTAGTTAAAAATTCAACTTTTTGGTTTCTGTTGAAACAATTTTTCAAACAATTTTATTGTTCATTTACAGACAATTTGTTATAAAATCACTCCATTGCTCAGAAAAATTGGAAACTTTGTGTTGCGTATATTGGGGGGATGACGGACAACTTTGCACGTGCCTAATTGTGCACGTCGATGCCCGCACGGACAACTGAACTACTTCATTGAAAGTTGAACTGCTTTCTAAAAATGCAGTTTTTTGGTTGAAGATTCTTGATTTTAGATGAAATTTAGATATTTTTTAAAAACTCATTTTTTTTCTTAATAATTCATTTCTTCAGCAGAAAAACTACTAGTTCCTTTATAGGTTAAAATGTGTCTTTCTTAGTTGAAAATTCCTGTATTTCGTTAGAATTTCATTTTTTTGTAGCAAATTAAGATTCTTCATTGAAAATTCATCTTTTTGGTTGACATCTGAACTGCTGTTTTGCAAATGCAACTATTTGTAGATTGTAAGATTAAATTTCCAACGAAACTTATTCTTTCTGGGTCACGCACATTACTTTAAAATTTCTCAAAGCAAACAAAAATTTAATCTGATTGATTGTTGGGCACCAGGCGCACTTGCGCCAACCGGACACATAAAAACTCAATAGGCTTGGCGTGGGCCAGGTTCATGCCCGAGCTGGCTTCAGCCCTTTGGTTAAAGTTGTTGATAGAGGGGGGTGGGTCAGGCGATTGGGAGAAATTCGAGGATTTGCGAAAACCATCATACTCGTAAATAAAACACGAATTTACGATAAAGTTGGCGTGTACAATTTATTTAGAAATAAAAGAGGGGAGGCAATCTACTTGATGTGACAATTTTGGGGTCAGGAAGACGGGGCCATGCAGTGAGATAATATATTTTTCAACACAAGAAAATTAGATAGCCATTTTACAGTGGTCGATAGCTCATGGCCACGCCTGGCCTGCTTGAGAAAATAACAAAGGGGACACTTTCATCCGGTAGACTAACTAAACGCCAGCTTAGAATTTTATGTTAGTGAATCAAAATTAATACACGACGGCAATTTAATAAACGTAGTGCAGAATCCAATGCTACTGGAAAATTACTACATTACATAGGCTGAGTCGCTCGGCCGATACTCCAGGCGTCTAAGTAAAGAAAATTAGTGGGACAATCCCATCAAATGATCATTCACTGGTAGTAAAAACAAAAGAACCCGAATTTAATTTCGCGACATCATTAAATTTTCGGAGCGGACATTTTATAGTTGGCACGAGGCCAAAATGGCGTCGTGAGAGCTCGAAGAACAACGAAAAGGCTAACTAGGCGTGATAAATGATTTTCCGCGTGTACAAAAAGAAAAAAGAGAACACGATAGCAACTGACTCTTTCACTCAAACAAATTACTCATGGCAAGAGAATTTAACCCTGCCGGTTGACTTGGAGTCTCGAGGGTGTCCCCGTGTCCATTTTCTAAATGCGAAAGCACACCAAAGGAAAAAGACTCTACGGATCTGAAACTAGGGAGTGAACCTATTGAAAGGACACGAGGATCCGCCAGGATCCCAAACCTCCCGGCGACAATAATTTGCCCTTACCTCACATACCAAAAGAAACTGAATCTACTATTAACAGACTTTTTGTTTAACAAAGAAAAACGTTCCGGTAGCTGGCGTGACCTCTCGCTGCGTGATTGCGGAACGACTGAGAGCGTGGCTTGTTCGCTGTCGAGCGCGTCGTCTCGCCCGCCTTTGGGGTGAGTCCCCACAGGTCGGCGCTGATTGGTTTCTTCCTCGGCACTGCCGTGTGGTTGGTGCCATGCCGCTAGACTCGTTCTCTGCCGTGTCGTCAAAACAAAAAGAGGTGCAGGGGCGACTCAATTGAAGGCTGTAATTAATTAAAAATATCTAAGTGCAGATCCGAAGCATTTCCGGTAAATGAGGAAGCTCTCGTCCTCTCTGGCATGAGAGTTGTCCGCATTGGGTACACATACGACAACAAATCGGGGACAACCAGACCTGATTCGCATCCCATCGCGGGAGTCTTGAGTAGGCTGGTTTCTCGACCAGTGCCGTAGCGTCGAGGGCCCTGTTAGGGGATGTGAGGAATTCCTCCCTCATAAAGATTACTGGTGCAGACCAAGGTATAGCTCCAAGGCTACTAAGTTCATTCCCAAAGCCTAGGGAAAATAATGCGGAGTCATCCCTAGCTCTGGAGGCATCCAAGGTTTCCAGCCAGGTTGCGGGACTATTGGAGACAGCAAACGGAAAGGCGGGAACTAGATTCAACACGAGAATCTCAATTCTTGGAATACGACGGCAACAAGCGAATCTCAGTTCTCTGTTGCACTTCAGAGTTCCAAAATCCCTCGATGTCTCCCGTAGGTTGAAGGTCGAAGCAAGGGTCATAATAAACAAAATGACGAAGCCAAAAATTAATCCTAAATTCTTAAATCTAACTTAAAATATGCCCCTGGAGTGTCGTGCCACGCAGCGGATGGTACCCGACTTCAAATAATAAATAAATAAATGCTAATTTTTGAAGTTAAAATTTTTCCTTGTTACAAGTTTCAACTATTTGGTTGAAATTATGTATTTTTTAAAAAAAGTCCTCTTTTTTGGTAGAAAATTAACTACTTGGTGGATCTACTTTGTTGAAAGTTCATTTTGTGGTTGCAAATCCATAATTGTAGTTGAAAATTCAACTATTTTGTCGAAAATTAATATTTGAATCAAAAATACAACTATTGTATTTTTAATTAAAAATTGATCTCATTGGTTAAAAATCCATGTTTTTGTTTAAAAATTCAAGTATATAGTTGAAAATTCTTCATTTTGGTTGAAAATTCATCTCTTTGGTAGAAAATTCAAGTAGTTTATTGAAATTTCGTTTTTTGGGTAGGGGGTAGGGTAAAAAATTAATTTTTCAACTGAAAAATGTAATCGTGTCTTTAGTCCCAGTAATCATGATGTCAATGTCCTTGCTTTTCATTTAATTTGAAATAATTTAAATTCCATCTGACACTATAAAATGCTAAACATAACACTTCAAGATAAAAATATAGGAACAAAAAAAATGAAAACTCAACTATTTGATTGAAAATTGATGTATTTTGTAAAAAATGTGTCTTTTTTCGTAGAAAATCAATCTTCATGGTTGAAAGTTCAACTACTTAGATGAGTTTCTTTGATAAAAATTCCTTTTGTGGTTGGAAATGCATAGTTATAGTTGAAAATTCATATCTTTTGTTGAAAATTCAACCAATTTCATGAAAACTTATGTATTTTGTTGAAAATTCGTCTTTTTCTGCAGAAAATTAATCTTGTTAGTTGAACGATCTAACTGTTTGGTCAAGAATTGATCTATGTTGTAAATTATATTCAAGAATTGTATTAGAAAGTAATCCTGTCTGGTTGAAAATTCGCATTATAAAAGATGAAATATCTACCAAAAGAGACGAATTTTTAAATCAAAACTGCAATTTTTCAATAAGAGTTTATTTTTCAACCAAGAAAGACTTTTCAATTAAAGAAGAAAAAAAATTTCATCCTAAATGTTGAACTTTCAAGCAAAGAGGACGAGCTTTCTACAAAACAGTTGAATTTCTAATAAAATAATTAAATTTTTAATAAAAAGGATGAATTTTCAAACACGGAAATTAATTTTCTACTGAAAAAGAGGAATTCTCATCAAAATGCATGATTTATCACTGGAATAGTTTAATTTTTAACCAAGAAGGTTTTTTTTTTACCAAAAAAAAAATAATTTCCAACAAATTCCGTAAATTTTCAACCCAATAGTTGAATTTTTCAGCTCAAAAATATCAATTTTACCCAAAAATGTAATAGTTTAATTTTCATTAAAAATTAATTTTTTATGAACAAGAACGAATTTTCTACAAAACAGTCGAATTTTTAACCCGGAAATGTGAATTCTCTACAAAAATGTTAATTTTCCAACGAAGTATGTAGTTTGATTTTTAATGAAACATTTACACTTTCAATAAAAAAAGATGAAGCTTTTACAAAAAAAGACGAATTTTGAAACCAAAAATAATTTTTGATTAAAGAAAAATAGGTTTCAACATGAATGTATTAAGTAATTCACTAGCAGAGAAATTTTGATGAGGAAATTCCTGTTCAGGAGGAATTAAACGCAAGCGCCTGAGAAAATGAAAAATGTTTTCTTTTTTGTTTTTATTTCTGATTGCGTTAAAGTTAAATTGGTTGTGAGAGTCCCTAATTTTCGTCTGAATAAGATTCCGAAGCTTGCGAAATTCCGCTTGTATACTACTATTCCTGGTTCTTCTTGCTAATCTACGTTTCGTGTCCCTTTTTCTCATCAATTCTCTTATTTCTGTAGTAATCCATGGGGCCGTTTCCCTTCGAGAACGTGTTACATATAAAGGCGCGGATTCGTTAAATGCATGAGTCAAAATGGTAATTAGACCGTTTACCTCTGTATTCACGTCACGAACTGAGAATAAATTCGCCCAATCATATGATATTAAATGATCCTGAAACTCTTGTTCATTGATTAGTGTAAGATTTCGAGTCATTGTAGGAGTAGGTTTAGGAGGGAGATTACTGGACATTTGGTACTCAATGTTGATAAGATCATGATTAGATAAAAACGGAATTGCATGCTGTGAATAGGATAGTACTTTTTCAAAGTCATCTACAATAATTAAGTCTGTGCGTGTACTAGTAAAATTAGAGTGATGAGTGGAATCATGTGGCACTGTAGAAAGTCCCGCGGAGTAAATTACAGATTTCAAATGTTTAGTCAGATTAGTATTCGAATTCAAATTTGTGTTCAAATCTTCAGTAAGTATTATGCTATTATAATTAGGAGTAAGTGTAAATATTTCTGATTCAAGTTCTTTACTATAGTTAGCGTTAGTAGGTTTATAAATAAGCCCAATTAGCGAACAATCTCCCCCGAAATACACCTCAACAAAGAGAAAGTCAGCGACAGGATAATTAGCCTGTGGACTCACTCTTACTACTGAACACCTAAGACTTTCATGTATATAAAGACATACCCCGCCCCCTTTTCTCCTCTCTGTCCCTACGAAAGAGCATGTAACCCTCCAAAAACATTGCACTCGAAGGGATGTCAGGCTTAAGCCAAGTTTCAGACACTGCGATGATATGGTATGAACACGTACTAAAATAGTATTTAAACTCAAGGAAATATGCCGAGAGAGACTGTGCAGTAACGTGGCAAAATCTTAACTTGTTCATGAGATGAATGAACAGTTCAAATCCCGATATATGTTATTATTTTCCAGAAGACGAAGCTCGTAGTAAAGTATAGAGTTACAGTAAAAGTTAATAACCAAAACAAGCCAGACTACTCGAAAGAGGATATATATAAACCGAAAATCTGTAGTACATGTAATGTGAGAAGCCATACCGTAAATTTGCAAAGATGAAATAAAATAAAAGATACACGCATAAACGAAATATATCTTTTTATAAGAAATGAAACATTTCTTTCCACATGACCCACTAGTAAATTGTAGTAAATACCTCCATGTAGCAATTGGATTTACCACTAACCAAAATATGCCAAACAGAGTACGCATAAGTAAGAATGAATAGAAAAAGGTAGAATCCAAAAACGAGTAGTAAGAAACTAAAATAAAATTCTTTGAAACAGGATATATACTTAGAATGACGATATTGTTCTTAAAGATGATCCTACGTCCATGCAGTGATTGCTAGCGAAATCCATCAAGATCCTGAAGATGAGAAAGTATAATTCTCTGCGAACCTTCCTCCTTACGGCAGAAGATTTTTCCACCAGAGATCCATAGAAGCTTTATCTTCTCAGCTCTTTTCAAGTTTAATGCCTCCTTATATATAAGACCATTGTATTTTGTTAAGGTTTCTCTAATGTAAAGGATGCATTCCTCCCCACCAGTCCAGCCAATATTTTTTGTAGAAAAATCTCGCTTCTTCTTACGTTTCTCAATAAGACGAAAACAAGTCTCTTGCTGACTAAATTTTGCAATTATAATCGGAGCTCGGGACTGACCTGGAGCATTCAATTCATGGGGTCGTGTTCTAAAAATAGAAATAAGACCCTCTTTGCAGTAAAGGACCTCCAAAGCGGCCGCAATTTCATTCATAGCAGCTGGAAGGTCCTCCCCCTGTTTGAAAGATAAACCATGGATTTCTACAACATTAGCTAGAGAAGCCTGCTCCATTCAATTGAATTTGCGCTCCAAGTACGCCACCTGGGAAGTCAATTTATTTTCAGTAACTGAAAGTTTCTTTGACACTTCTTGACGCTCTTGAATTTCCGTAACATTTGTCGCAACAGTCGTTTCAACCGTAGTTATGCGTCGAGAGTTTTGAATGATATTATCCTTCATGCTATTAATTGAGGTATCTAATTTACTCTGAAACTTTTCAAATAAAGCAATAATATGCTTAAGTGACGCCTCTTGCACTTCAGTTACCGATTTTATTATGGCCTCACTGACCCCGGGCTCCATAGATGTTGTGGGCGACCCTGACCTGTTGACGTAATCGGTAGCCGTCTTCGTTGTCCCCAATGTAGAAGAATTTTTTCTTTCTCGTCGAGCAATTTCGTTTGACGCCAAAGTTGAACACGAATTGCAAAACCACTTCTTTAGACCCTTTTTTATTTTATCTTCTTCCTTCACGAGGCCCATGAATATACCCCAAATTCCATATTACCTAAGTTTCATTTGACCGAAAATCAAGTTGCCGAACAATTATTTATTATAATTTTTATTTTGTCGAATTGTCAACTCACATAACCTCTATTTGTCCTAACTACCAATTATCATAATTTCTATTTTACCGAATTCTCATTTGGCATAATTTTCGTAATTTCGAATTTTTATTCACCATAATCTTCATTTCTCCTAATTTTAATCAAATGTAATTTCTGTTTTTCCTAATTTATATTCGACATAAATGTACTTTTTCCGAACTTTCACATAACCTAATATTCATTTAGAAGAATTTCTATTTGTCATATTTTACATTTATCCGAATTATCATTTGTCATAAATTTCATTTGTCCTCATTTTCATTTATCCTAATGTCTAGGTATCCGAACTGGCATGCGCCATAATTTCCATGTCACAGAAATTTCATTTGTCCTAACAGACTTCCGTTCAGTTTCGAAGTAGTTGTTTCCCATCTAGATGTATTTAGCCTGGCCGGTAAGTCAGGTCAAGCTGGCGCTGTGAAACACTTCCTACGGTACCAAATACATTAGGCGCGAAATTCAAATGAGGTCTTTGTTTAGAAATGCATAATCAAAATGTAGCTAGTATGTTCGGTCGGTAACATGTTCCTAAACACTAATTTGCAGACATTCGCAAAAATTCGAAAGATTGATGCAGAACTGCCTAGATGAAGAATGCGAGAAGGTAAGTGCAAACTGAATTACAAAAACATAGTTTAATTTTTATTTGATCTTATCATGTACGCAATATTATCCGATTTTATGTATCAGCAACAAGGGAGGAAATGGGTTGTAGGTGTTCTGTAAATAAGTGACATTATTCTTTAATTAATCTGTAAAATAAACAATTTCAACCTTAAATACTTTTTTCTAAAGTTCGCCGTCAGTACTGAACTTACCTCAAGTTCAAAAATGAGCAATGTAGAAAATAATGTATAGAATCGAGGAGAATTGTTAATTAGCTATTTGTTAATTGTAACTAATTTTGAAAGAAAATTTTGTTTATCATTAGATATTTAGAGTTTGCGTGTTTTTTTATCTGTAGGTAAAAGTTGCAATTCTTACTTAAGTCAAATTTTGTAGGACTTATTTCATTTATTGCAAGATTCTCTACCAGTCTCTTCAGTACGTTTTTATTTGAAAATTTTTTATTGAGGGCTCATAAGATTGTTCATTTTATAAAAAATACTTTTCTTAAATAAAATTTGTTTAATAAAAACGTACCAGTGAGATTTCTGCAGACTCTCTCAATGAATAAAATGCGCCCTATAACATTAGGATTAAATAAGAATTGCAACTTTTACCTAAAGTGAAAGCAAAAACATAAACCCCTAAGTAACTATTGTGAAATAAAGAATTTCAACCTAAAATATTTTTTTCTCAAGTTCGCTGATCACTGATTTACCTTCTTTAATTGGTTTCCAATAAATTGTTGACAAATGTAATTAAAGAATAATGTCACTTATTTACAGAACACCTACAACCCATTTCCTCCCTTGTTGCTGATACATAAAATCGGATAATATTGCGTACATGATAAGATCAAATAAAAATTAAACTATGTTTTTGTAATTCAGTTTGCACTTACCTTCTCGCATTCTTCATCTAGGCTGTTCTGCATCAATCTTTCGAATTTTCGCGAATGTCTCCAAATTAGTGTTTAGGAACATGTTACCGACCGAACATACTAGCTACATTTTGATTATGCATTTCTAAACAAAGACCTCATTTGAATTTCGCGCCTAATGTATTTGGTACCGTAGGAAGTGTTTCACAGCGCCATCTTGACCTGACTTACCGGCCAGCCTAAATACATCTAGATGGGAAACAACTACTTCGAAACTGAACGGAAGTCTGTTAGGACAAATGAAATTTCTGTGACATGGAAATTATGGCGCATGCCAGTTCGGATACCTAGACATTAGGATAAATGAAAATGAGTACAAATGAAATTTATGACAAATGATAATTCGGAGAAATGTAAAATATGACAAATAGAAATTCTTCTAAATGAATATTAGGTTATGTGAAAGTTCGGAAAAAGTACATTTATGTCGAATACAAATTAGGAAAAACAGAAATTACATTTGATTAAAATTAGGAGAAATAAAGATTATGGTGAATAAAAATTCGAAAATACGAAAATTATGCCAAATGAGAATTCGGTAAAATAGAAATTATGATAATTGGTAGTTAGGACAAATAGAGGTTATGTGAGTTAACAATTCGACAAAATAAAAATTATAATAAATAATTGTTCGGCAACTTGATTTTCGGTCAAATGAAACTTAGGTAATATGGAATTTGGGGTATATTCATGCGCCTCTTCCTTCACGCATCCACTTTGCACTAAAATGCTACATTTTCCGCATGATAATAGTCCAGGGGCCCCTCTAGTGATTGCACCACTGCAGATGCCACACGCCACCATGATAGTGGGCGTCTGTTCAAAACTCACGCGGACAAAAAGTTCACAAATTCCGGTTTTCTGACGGAAACCGTTCACACCACTTAGAAAATCCGAAACACAACTGCTTCTAGTTCATTTAAAACAAAAAATGTATACAAAATGCGCCCGCATATAAAAACTGTTAAGCAAAAATACCGGAGCCCATTAAGTAATTTGGTGAAAAATTAATTTACTTTGCAGAAAATCCAACAAGTTTGTAAAAAAGTCATTTTTTGGTTGAGAATTCAACTATTTTAGTAGAAAATTTATTTCTTTGGTTGAAAATTTAACTGTAATATTGAAAATTCGTATTTTTCAGTGAAAATTATTTTTTTTTTAATTGAAAATTTAACTATTCCATTTTCAATTGAAAATGTATCTTTTTAGTTGAGAATTTTAATGCAGTTTCTGATTGAAGATTCTTTATTTTAGTTGAAAATTTAACTATTCCTTTGAAAATTCGTTTTTTAATTAATAATTAATTTTTCGAACTGAAAATTTATCTTTTTGGTTCAACACTAAACTAGTTTTTATTTTTTAACCAAGAAAGACTTTTCAATCCAAGCAGAAGAAAAAATGTCATCAACATTTTTCTTCACAATTAGTCCTAGAATACGAATGAAATAATTTTTTTCAGATAACACCCCCATAAGTCTGTTTTATAGGGTCCCAAAAAAACCGCCATAAGTGAAAAAATGGGTTTTGCGAGTTTTTGGCGCTAGTTATAATTTCTTCGCATTTTTTCAGATGCAAACTGTTTGTAATACATGAAACACTACTTTATATTGATAATTAGATGTTTGAATACGTTTTTTTAAAAATTGATTGTTTTTAGCAATTTTCTCTTAGAATGGGGATGTAAAGTCGCGGTTTTTTCAAAAAATTTCCGCTTTTGGTCCAATTTTTAATAAGAGAGAGGAACTTCATTAATGTAAACAAAAATATTGGTTTAAACAATTTATTGTTATTATTGTTAATATTAAATTTGAATAATACTAGAAAATGTCGGTTTTTCTAAAATCTACAACTATTTGTCTACTTTTCACATAGGGTGAGTTCATAATCAATTAAATTTAGCAAAAATGAAAAAAATTATTATTGTTTATAAGTATCATATTCTTTATTAATGCAATATAGTTGCGGTTTCTCCTGAAATGTTTAACTTTTTACCCACTTTGTACTGAGAAAAGTATTAGATAATGCAAGTTAACAAACGTAGTTGTTCAAACAATTTATAATAATTGTTTATAACTATCTTCTCTTAGGTAAGTGCTAAAAAGTTGCGGTTTTTTCTGAACTCTTAAACTTTTTGTCCACTTTTCACTTATTGAAGTAATAATAAATGCAAGTTAACAAACATCTTTATTAAAACAAGTGATTATTGTTTATAACTATATTCTCTTAAAGTAATGCTAGATATTTTCTTTTTTACTAAAATCTTTAGTTTTCCTTTGTTCTTTTAGTTATGAAAAAATAATGAGTGAACCTCAACAAGAATCATTTTTTAAATAGTAATAATAGTATTTTACTTTTTTAAGAGAATTATTTTTGCTCTTTTCCCAATGTTCAAAAAAATTGATTTAAACAAAAAAGCTATTTTACACAAGAAACAAAAACAAAGAATGAAATAATGAGGAGTCGGTGGGAGAACTAGGTGTGTAAATGACTTGTAAAAGTTAGTTTTGTTTTAAACTAAAACAAGAAGTTTATTGCAAAGCGTAAAAGAAAAATTTGAAATTGAACATATTTTGATATCAGCCCCTCCAGCAAAATATATTCATGAAAAAGAAATAGATTGTTTAAAATATATTTTTAATATGTAAATAATCATTTACTCATAACTAAAAAGGCAAAGCGAAGTGAAATATTTCAGAAGAAACCGCAATTTTTTAGCACTTATCTAAGATAAAAAGAGTTGAAATGAAGCAAAACGTACAGATTTCCAATAAATTAATTGAATCCTCGACAAGAACAAAGAAACTAATTTTCAAATCAGAATTTCAATTTCTAACAAAAAGGTTCAATATTCAACCAAAGGAACAAGAACTTTGTACAAAAATAATTGAATTTTCTACCCAAAAAAGACGAATTTTCAACGAAACAAATAAATTTTTAACTACAAACAAATTTTCAAAAAAAATGGAATAATTATATTTACAGTTGAAAAATTGAATTTTCAAATAAAAAAAAAAAACGAATTTTCAACCAAGAAAATTTTTAACCAAAATGACGAATCTTCAACCAAAAAATGAATTTTTAATTAAGTAGTGGAATTTTCAACCAAAACGATAAACATTCTACGCAAAAAGATAAATTTTTAACAAAACACATGACTTTACAACTAAAAAAGGATCAATTTTCAACCAACGATGGAATAGTTCAAATGTTTTTAAAAACTTTCCCCAAAAAAAGAACGAATTTTTATAATGTAGTACAAATTTCCAACATAATAAATGAATTTTTAACCAAAAATATAATGGCTAAATTTTCAGTAAAAACAATTAATTTTTAAACCAATAAGATTGAGCTTCTATCAAAGAAGTTAAATTTTCCAGAATAAAGGAATAGTAAAATTTTCAGTTGAGAAAAGAAATTTTCAACTAAAATGATGAATCTTCAAGCAAAAAAAATAGATTCAATTGAAAGATTAGAAAATATCGCGTAGAATCAGCCAACGATGAAATCATTTTAATGAACAAGTAAAAATAATATTTAGTTTCCGAATAAAAAGTTTTTTTTAGCTAAATGAACATTTTGAAATCTTGAGTTCAACTCTTTGCCAAATCTAGAAAAGTGTTCCTGAAAATTTGAAAAAATCATAAAATCAAGAGTAAATCCTACTCTTAAAATCTGAATCATGAGCACCATTAAATATTATGTAAATTCTGAATATTCATAAAAAATATTTACTCGTGCAATAGAAATTTTTGGAATTCAAAAGTCTGAGATTCGTCGTTAACCTTCACTTTTTAGAAAATGAAAAGTCAGATTCTTTCATATTCCGTATCTAATGGAATTTGACATTGCACCTTGTAACAAATGAACGTTAACGAAGAATCTGAAAAAAATGAATTTTCTACGAAAAAGACGAATTTACAACAAAATAGTTGAATTTTCACATATACAATTGTCTCTCAAATTGTCTTAATTTTCAAAAGTAATTAAAAATTTTAATCTTGCTTCGATTACCTTATAAAAATTATCAAAAAAAAATTATAAACGTATCAAAAAAGTTGTACGCAATTCCTGAATTGCATATTGTCACTCGTTTTTTTTTCTTCAAATTTTTCCTCTTTTTTCTACACCGGCAGTTATGTTATTACTTTCAAAAACTTTTTTAAAGAAACGAAAAACCTTCAAAAACCCTAGAAAATTATATATAATGCAATGAATCGTAGTATTCGTCCCACATTGCGTTATCCAATAAAAAAAACAGTAAATCCGTTACAAACTATATGGAACCCTTCAATAGTAAGAAAACATCCTTTTGCAACACCTTGAGAATTTAATCTAGAGAATAATTTAAAAAAATATAAGTTTGCTTATCATTATCAATGTTGCCACGTAGTAAACAGTTTGCAAATCTAATATGATGTTAGTACTAAGTTAATTATAACTCAGTACGATTTGCAAAATGTTTATATTTTTTGGTTAGTTTAACAAATTACCTAATTTGTTTGATTTCAATTTTAATATTGTTGCCGGTCGTGCAACGTTTTAAAAATTTAATATTTTGTAGATTTCTCTATTTCCAACATTTGCTACCCAAAAACGCAACATTTGTAATTCTCGCCGGAATTTTATGAGTCGAATTGCAAAAAATGCAACATTAATTAAAAAAGCGATCAGTTGCGTTATGCATACAGTTTTGCAAATCATAAAATAGTCTTTTTACAATGGAAAGAAGCAGAAATAACATTTTGCAAAAACTTCGGTATTTTCGCTGGGGAGTGATTAACAAAATAATAATTTGTTTATAATTAATAATGTTGCTGCATCACGAACGTTTTGCAAATTTAATGCATGATAGTAACTCAGTTTATAATTACTCACTCAAGTTTGCAAAATGTTTTGAATTTTCGTCGAGCAATCGAGGGCAAATTTTGCAAATTAATTTTTTTAAACAAATTGCCCACCAGATCCGTTTTGCAAAATTTTATTTTATGTTCAACATATGAAAAAACAAATATACAATTTCTTTGAAGACCTTCGGAATTTTTGTTCATTGATTAGCTATTTCCACTGGTATATTATTCATTTGCATGGCCTGAAACAGGGCGATGCACTTTTGTGCGCCCTTTTCAACTTAGTTTCAGAATACGGGGTCAGACAAGTACAAGCGAATCCGACCGGTGCTACCCTCAATGGGATAATACAAATTCTTGGGTATGCGGATGATCTCGACTTACTAGGGGATGATAAAGAAACCGTAGCTAAAAATGCAGAAATCTTGATCAGAAAAGCCAAAGATATTGGTTTGGAAGTTAGCGAATCGAAGACAAAATATATGACCGTCGCCAGATCCGAACAAAGTAATGTAGGCGGAGACCTAATGGCCGGAAATATGAAATTCGAAAGGGTTAACGAGTTTAAATACCTCGGGTCTATTATAACTAGTGAAAATAACATTAAAACGGAAATCAACGCGCGGCTGCACGCTGACAATGGGTGCTAGTATGCAGCAAACACACTACTAAAATCGCGATTGCTATTTAGAAACGTCAAAGTAAGAATTTACAAAACGATAATAATCCGGTCGTCATGTACGGGTGTGAAACGTGGGCGCTAACGGAGGGGTTGGAGAATAGGTTTAGAGTTTTTGAAAATAAAGTACTTAGAAAAATCTATGGTCCAAAGAGGGACGAAGAGACTGGTGAATGGAGAAAACTACGGGTCAGCAAATATTGATAGAGTTATGAAAGTGCGTAAATTAAGATGGGCGGGGCATGTAGCAAGAATGGGCAATGAAAAAACAGTGGCGCAAGTTTTAAGAGGGAAACCGATTGGTGAGAGTCTAGGCAGACCGAGAAACAGATGGGAGAAAAATGTAAGGCATGATCTAAAAGAACTACTATAGGTTTCAAAAATGTTGACCTCTCTACAAAAGTTTGATCAAGTCAGTGAAAAAAAATCGCTCAAGAACGTAACAAACTTCATTGCAAAGATAATTGTATTGCGAACAAATTCTCTATTCATGACACCGTCATACATTAATTACAAATAAAGTGGCAGTTGAGTGAAGGTACAAAAACACGGTCAACAGCGTCAATTTCACGACAGTGAACTTTAACGCGTTAAATTTTGTTGAAAAATCAGTATAAATGAGGCTCGAAAAATCAGGCGAATTCCTTGACATTTTCTGTAAATGCAGGTGTCGTAAAGATTAATAAATTTAAATAATTGTAGCTTACAGAGTTACTTATAGAGAAGGATCTTATCTCAGCTCCAAATTGTGATAGAAAGCTCAGATGAAGCTTGAAATAAGAAAAAAAAATCAAATAATACAATGAAATAAGAAATGAAGTTTCAAAATTATTAAATAATTAGCTATTGTCAATTATTTTTTCTAGGCTTTTTTTCTGTCGCTTGGGGGCGGCGAGTGTAACTGATCCAGGCAATATACCCAACCATAATTGTCCGCTTCAGGGTTCCCATTCAGTTTCTTCCATTCAGTCCCAATTCAGTAACTCTTCCAGATGCCTGAAAATAAATACGGGTGCAACATGTTATAATTGTTATAATTGAATCTTTCGTTTTTTTTCAGAAAAACATGAAGAACTGAAAGAAATTTACACTACTTTTTGTTTGGACTTCCTTCTTTGTATCATTGACTTCGTAGCTTTTGAATACCAAGAATATCTATTTTTATAAAATATGGAATAAATTTTTCTTCATACCTCGGTCGAAAGTACGTACTTTCGTCCCTAATAT
>CAKNYM010041425.1:0-17463 GCA_932195095.1 Andricus curvator
GGGATCAGTGATGTTGCGGCTCAAGTAAAACTTGGGATCATTTAGAACTTAGGCTCTAAAGGAACTCTTATTGAGGGTTCCTTTTTAGTTCTTTCATATCCGATAGATGGACATCGGCGGGTGCCGACGTTTTCAACTGCGCATGTGTCGAGAAGCGCGGGCCTTTTTGAAATGAATAAATAATATGAATAGTCATACAGCTAAATATCAACAAACGTTTTTCATTCATTTTTGAAACAAATTAAATTGAATTATAGAAATACCTAGATTCTTGAACAAATTTAATATTAACCTAATATTGCAAGTGTATATTATATCATTTTAAATAGTCCCGCGCTTCTTGTGCATGCGCAGTGGAAAACATCGGATTTTCAACATAACCTTAAAAACTGTCACATTTCTTCTGTGATATCTTCCTTTCAAGAATTTTTAATGTCTATGATTTTAGTTTCTTCATTAAATTTTCCCCATTGCAATATTATTTAATTCGAATTATAAAGCAAAATGTGCATCATTAACTTGTAAAATCTTTTAAGTGAGTCAAGGCAGAAGTGACAAAAAGGCTCTATTAGAACCATTTGAATCCATACTTTGGGTTCATTTAGAATTCATTTATCATTTTGGGTTCCTTTTCAGCAAGAGAGGTTCCTTTTTGTTGCAGCCCCTTTGGAACCAAAAATTGGTTCTAATAGAAACCCCAGTTTTTTCTGTGTACATTTAATATAATAGTTTTGAACATAATGTAGAAGAGTTCGCATTTTAGACAAAATCGAGTGCGAAGCACGAGATACGTGATGAGAATGTGTTCGTTAAAGCCGAAGGAGCTTAACAAAAGACAATTTTTTAAGAGGAAAATCAGAGACACAATATTAACATGACAATCTGTTGAAAAAATTATTTTGGAACAAAAAGACTCAAACATATTGTGAATCCGAAAAACAGTTGTTTTGAAAAAACATATATGCAAAAGTTTAATTTATGCAAAAAGAATTGCATAGAAGGACCTCAAAATATGTTTCCAAACAACATTGTAATCGGCTCATTAGAGACAAACATATAACAAAGGGGAAAAAGAGAGAGAATTAGGAAAGAGACAACCAAGAAATCCGCACTCTCATTTCTTTTTTCTTTCTCGTCTTTTTTATACTACTTTAGGACCAACATGTTTCGAGACCATTTTAGATCTGCTAATCAGGGTATTCATTATAAGATACTATTACGAGAAAATATTTCTATCATATGCTTAATATTAGTAATGTATGTAAATATGAGCTTGAAGTTTCTTATCATAATGGTATTCACCTTATTTTTATTTATTTATTTTTATTTATTTTTATTAAAATGATTTTTCACTTTTAATTTTTGGTATAAGTGTCAATCCTTAATTTTTGGGAAATCTTTTATGTATTTTAATAATTGTTTGTAATGACGATGATCAGAATATTAAAATACAATTATTTCATATAAAAATTTGATAAAACTATCAAAAGCTTTGTTGTATCTCGAAAGATCCGTTTTTAAATTCATTGCATTATTGCCCTCTCTCTTAATGTTTAATATTTCCATAAATTCCCTCTTTCTTTGGTTCCTTTCATTATATAAGACTTTCACATGGTCCCAATAGAACTCATGGCCATATGTGATTCTATGTTTTGGCAGAACGCTATGATATTTCTCATTTCTATCAAAACTCTCCTTATTCTTACACGGAGAAACCTTTTGCTGTACTATTTGCTAAAAATCAGACTAGATTTTACTATTTCTAGTTTGCAATGGAGGGACAGAGCGGAACTTTTGTAATGTTTACGACTTCCAGTAGTAACTGGTAACTACATGCCGAACTACAAAATTAATTGGAATCAAATCTAAAAATGTTACATTTATTTCAAAAAAGGTTTGAAGTATTTACAAACCTCCCCTAGTAGCAACGTCTGCCTTGTATAACAGAGGCCAGAGTCTGGCTTAGAATCTGCTCCCTCTAGCGACTAGTCGACCAGACTGGCGGGAGAAATGATTAGACCAGACGAAAAACAGAATTTCGTGAATAAAGGAACCAGACTCTGGTATTTAGTTTAAACACTAGTAATTAATGTAGAATATAAATAATAAAATTGAAAATCCAGCAATTGGAAATTTGAACGATTCACAAGTATGAACAAACATGCAAGTATGCAAGCTTATACGACAACAGGTTATGTTTTTAATATTTCAGTGTGTCTCCTGGAATGTTGTGACGTCTCCGCAGTATATTCTCCCGCAAAGGGCTGAAATATAGTGTAAAACTATTACAGAAACCTTAGTACCACTTTACGTTATTTTAATTTTGTCTGGTGTATATCATGACCAGTGCTATACCAGTCTCTGGTGACAGAACAGCACGCCAAAGCGGAAACAGCCGGGCGCCGGGCTGCAAACAGATTTTTCTTTTTCTGGCGCCCAGCTTTCGCCAGTCTGCAGTTATCTTGCTACTAGGGTCTGTAGTAAACCAGCAAGCAATGTATTACAGCCACTTACTAATTTCGGTAGAAGAACATTCTAAATTTCTTGCATTAATATCTGCAGAAAATTGCAATATTTGCAAACAACTGCAGTAACGTCGAGAGAGACCGGCGCACTGATTTAGTAAATCACTTAGTAAAAATTGGTACAGTCGGATTAGCATACGACGTACATGCTGACTATAGGAGTATAGGATATCGAACTATTTCACATGATTATATTTATTTAAATTGCAATTGTACAGTACATATGATTATATAAATGTAGTTTATACATTTATTATATACATACAGGAATATTATATTACAAGTTGAAACAGAAAAATGTGATTAACATAAGGCTTGTGGGAATCGAACACGGGTCTCCGATGCGGCAGCACGGCGATATTCCATCCTGCTAAACCCGATTATGCAATTCAGAAATGTATCGCCTTTATGAAGTAAATGCTAGCACTTCAATTAATTTTCATTAAATCATTCATTGTTTGTTCACAGAGATGGCATTTTTCAAATTCTAAGCACCATATCTTAAAACGTAATCAAATATCCTAATAACGAGATTATAAAATAATTGTTTGCACTTAATATGTGGTTTGTTTTTCAATTGTAATTTTTCGAATTATCATAATTTATTGTAATAAGGATCTGAACTGAAGATTTCCAAACTGTAATCAGCAAGTTGAAAATGAAATAAAATTTATATTTTAAAATACAAATATTCAAAATGAACAATTTTTAAGTTAGAATCATGAACTTAAAATTTTTAATTGACATTTGGTTCATTTTAAACGCAATGATAATAATCGATGCATTAGATTTTTTAATTTTCAAATCTGATGTAATATTAGTTCAGTGTACTTAAATAGGAAACAACTAAACGAAGGACGAAATACGTAAACACTGGTAAACATAGCGGCGGCCATTGTGTTGTTCGGCTCACATCGTTTACACTCGGCTGCGCTTGGTCCAACGCTAGGCTTGCTCGGTTGGAGAATAGTAGTGTGTATATGGCAACGGCCATACCACGCTGGAGACACCAGTTCCCGTTAGATCACTGAAGTTAAGCAGTGTTGGGCGCGGTTAGTACTTGGATGGGTGACCGTCTGATACTACTGCGTTGCTGTTGGCGGCCGTGGGTGTGGTGAGTCCACACTTGTAGTTATTTACTACAAGAAAGTATCCACCTAGAAACACTACCCGAATCGGGTAGTGTCACGCTTACCCCTTGAGGCTCGCCGAAAGGGAAATGGCTTAATGGTATATATATATATATATATATATGGGTGTATAGGTATAGAGTAGATAGGTATAAGTTAAATAGGTATATAGGTGTAAGGTATGTAGGTATATAGGTATAAGGTAGATAGGTATACGAGGTGTGGTTATTCAATAACGAGACTGGCGCCAAACATCAGCGACCGATAGCTGTATAGCCTGAAGCCTTCTCTTTCGAATGCAGTACCTCTCGCTTCTGTAAACAAATCCGTATAGCCGTAGCCTTCGTTCGCCTTAGAGTTGTTTTTTTTTGTTTCGCCGGGAAAATGTTAAGTGTGCCAATAGAGCAACGAATTGTTGTGAAATTTCACATGAAACTTGGAAAAACCGCTACTAAAACTTATAATTTATTGAAAAAAGTGTATGGCAATGAATGTTTATCGCTTGTACGTGTTTTTGAGTGGTTTAAGCGTTTTTAAGATGGCCGAGAAGACATTGAAGATGATTCACACCCGGGTCGCCCTTCCACGTGTTTTTTTTCGATATTCATACGATTGTGTACGTTCACTGGGTTCCTGAAGGTCAAACTATTAATCAACATTACTACCTTCACGTTCTTGCTGAACTCCGCGAAAGAATAAGGAAAAAACGGCCCGAACTGTGAAAGGACAAGTCATGGGTTCTCCACCTAGATAATACGCTAGCTCATTCCGCATTGTCTGTCAAGAGGTTTCTAGCCAAGTACAGCATCCCAGTGTTGGACTATCCGCCTTATTCGCCGGATCTTGCGCCGTGCGACTTCTATCTGCTTCCTAAGGTGAAATTTGCATTAAACGGAACAAGATTTGAGTCCGTTGAAGCTGTGAAAGAGAAAGCGGCACGCGTCCTGAAGGAGCTGAAAGAAGAATACTTCCAGCACTGTTTCAAACAATGGAAGATTCGCATGGAGCGTTGTAGGGATAGAGGAGGGGTGAATATTGAAGGTGATAATAAATAGATATGTATGAAATCAAAATAAAATGTTTTACAGCACCAATCTCGTTATTTAATAGCCACACCTCGTATAGGTGATAGGTATAAATATTTTAGATTGATCTGGAATTCTCGTGTTATTTATTTAAATGACGCGTTTATTCCGCAACACTGCTCCGACCCAGGTTGCTGATCAATCTCTAGCGATCACCCCAAGTGAAGAGCCTCACAAAATTGTTATGTATGGTTCCCCACTTCGGCCCATTAGTATCCAAATTCTTTGTTTCAGGCGTCATTCATTCTATTGTCACTCTGTTTACAAACTATTTGCCGCCACACTTTTCTGTCCTGGCATACTACTCTAGCTGCCTTCACGTTCAAGCATTTTTTCATGCAAGCGCTTGTGTTTCTATGGCTTCTTATGTCTCTTCGGATTAATGTCTCATTCACAGATTCTAACCATTATTTCGGCGGTCTACCTCTGGGCATTCTGCTATTTACTTTACCTCTATGCACTTGTTTGGTCAGTCGTTCATCTTTCATTCTTTCAAGATGTCCGAACCATCTTAACTGAAATACAAGAAATAGGAAGTGTCATGGTACAATTCATATTCCTACAGACAATAGTAGTTCCTCTTACAAATTTAGTCTTTTATGTTATTTTAGATACTTATTACTTCTATTCTTTTAATACATAATAATAATATCTCTACTAATTTATCCTATCTAGGATTTTGCTACAGAAAATACTAAGACTTGGTATTATCTTCATATGAAAATAGTACAGCTTTCTACCACTGTATTAAAATATACCTATATATACTGCCTTGCAACTCCTACATTTTATTTTATAAACTACATTTTGTTTTTCCATTTTGTCACGTAATTCCTTTTCCAATTTAATATAGTTCTGTTAATTTTGAATGTAATTCTATAGATTGTATATAAACCCATTTTTCCTAGTAATTATCTCAAGGCCCTTGAAATTTTATAGAAATAAGGAAAAACAACCGTGTTGAATCTATAGGAATCTCTTATCTCTTCGTTTTTTCGATTGTTATCTTTTTGATTTGAATTATGAATTCAGTTGTTTATATGTTTTTCAATGAACGAAGGTGGATAGTGTTTCAAAAGAAAGGATCTGTTTGCATAATTCAATATTTTTTCTATGGAAATTTTGCTGTGATAATTTTATAGCTCTACCAACTATATTTTTTACAATCGCAATTTTCATTTGTATCGGTTGATTTGAAAGAAAACTCTAAGTGCGTCCTGAAAATGATGGTTCTCTATACCAATCAGTTATATTTCTACCATCATTTGTTTTAATTAAAGTTAAGTCTAAAAAATTTAGTTTATTTTCTTTTTCCAATTCTAAAGTAAATTGCAATCTCACCAGCATGTTATTAGAAACTGTATTTTCTAAGTCTTCCATGACAATTTCAGCTAAAATAGGTGAGAGAACAGATCCTATCGGTGTTCCAAATTTTTCTTTATAAAATTTGCCATCAAATTGAAAATGAATGTAATGAAAAACAATACGATTGCTTCAATAAACTTTTTAAATGGAATTTCAGTGTTGTTGCTTTATGCACTCCCATCTTTTTTCAATTGATTCTTTTACTTTATCTAAAGGAATGTTTGGGAACATCGCAATTACATCAAAAGAAGCCAGAATATAATCTTGAGGAATCGCAGTTCCTTCAATGCGTTGACCTTAACTTTAAAAAGTTTGTGCACAAATGTGGGGGACGTTCAAAGGCCGAGCGCGTAGCGCGAGGTAAATATACTATCAAGCGCGAAGCGCAAGAACCAACAGACGCGCGCCCTAGCGCGCTCAAACATGCGAGCCGCACGCGCAGCCGCAATCAGAATATGCCCGCGCGGCGGGCAAATTTTTTGGTAGAAAATTCATCTTTTTGTTTGAAAATTAATCTTCTGGTTTAAAAATTCGTCTTTTTAGTTGAAAATTTAAGTATTCCAGTTCAAGATCCATCATTTCAGTTAAAAACTTATCACTTTAGTCGAATATTTGTTTTTTATTTGGTTGGCAATTATTTTTTTAAACTAAAAATTCTACTATTTGGTTGAAAATTTCTTTTTATCAGTTGAAAATTCAACTATTTTTGAAAATTCATGTATTTTCTTGAATAATCGTCTTTTTTGTTGGAAAATTATTCTTTTTGTTTGAAAATTAATCTTGTGTTGGAAAATTCATCTTTTTTATTGAAAATGCAGCAACTCCAGTTAAACATTCATAATTTTAGTTGTAAGTTCATTACTTTGGTTGACATTTTTTTTTTTTTAGTTGAAGATACTATTTCGTGAAAATTCATGTATTTTGTTGAATAATCGTCTTTTTGGGTAGAAAATTAATCTTTTTTTTTTTGGAAAATTAATCTTCTTGTTTGAAAATTCAAGTATTTCAGTTGAAGATTCATCATTTTAGTTTAAAAATTGTTTTTTCTTTAATAATTCAACAATTTGGTTGAAAATATTCCTTCTTTAGTTGAAAATTCAACTATTTCGTTGAAAATTCATCTATATTGTTGGAAAATCTTCTTTTTTGGTAGAAAATTAATCTTTTTGTTTAAAAATAAATCTGGTTTAAAAATTCATCACTTTAGTCAAAAATTGGTTATTTTTTCATGCTTGAAAATTAATTTCTGTAACTGAGATAATTGGTTGAAGATTCAACTGTTTGGTTAAAAACTTGTCTTCTTTGTTTGAAAGTTCAACTATTTCGTTCAAATTGATCTATTTTCTTGAATAATCGTTTTTGTTGGTAGAAAATAAATCTTCTTGTTTGAAAATTCATCTTTTTAGTCGGAAAAATCTTTTTTCATTGATGGAAAATTAATTTTTTAAACTAATAATTCAACTATTTGGTTGAAAATATTTCTTCTTTAGTTGAAAATTCAACTATTTCGTTGAAAATTCATCTTTTTGATTGAAAATTCAAGTATTCTAGTTAAACATGCATCATTTTAGTTGAAAATTCATCACTTTGGTTAAAATTTTTTTGCGTAAAAAATCAATTTTTTAAACTGATAATTCCACTATTTGGTTGAAAATTTGTCTTCTTTGATTGAAAGTTCATTTATTTCGTTCAAATTCATCTATTTTGTGGAATAATCATATTTTTTGTAGAAAATAAATCTTTTTGTTTAAAAATTAATCTTTTTGGTTAGAAATTCAAGTCTTCCAGTTAAATATTTATCATGTTAGTTGAAAATTCATCACTATGGTGGAAAATTTGTTGTTTTTTTTTAGTAGAAAATTAATTTTTTTTAAACTGAAAATTCAACTATTTCGTGGAAAAATCAATTTTTTAGTGGAAAATTTGTCTTTTTTAGTAGACAGTTCATGTATTTATTTGAATAATTGTATTTTTTGGTAGAAAATTCACCTTTTTGTTTGAAAACTAATGTTCTGGTTTGAAAATTCGTCTTTTTAGTTGAAAATTTAGGTATTCCAGTTGAAGATTCATCATTTTAGTGAAAAATTCCTCACTTTAGTCAAAAATTTGTTTTTTATTTAATTGAAAATTATTTTTTTTAACTGAAAATTCAACTATTTGCTTCAAAATTTCTCTTTTTTGTTGGAAAATTTATATTTCTGATTAAAAATTCAGCAATTCAAGTTAAACATTCATCATTTAGTTAAAAGTTCATAACTTCGGTTGAAAATTTGTTTGTTTTTTTTTGGTTGGAAAAGGAATTTTTCTAACTGAAATTTTCACTATTTGGTTGAAAATTTGTTCTTTTTAGGTGAAAATACTATTTCGTGAAAATTCATCTATTTGGTTGAAAAATCGCCGTTTTCGGAAGGAAATGAATTTTCATGTTTGAAAATTCATCTTTTTTACTGAAAATTCAAGTATTTCAGTTGATGATTCTTCATTTCAGTTGAAAATTAGTCACTTTGGTTGACAATTTTTTGTGGAAAATCAATTTTCAAACTGAAAATTGGACTTTTCTATTTTTGGTTGAAAATTGATCCTTTTATTTCGAAAATTCAACTACTGGGTTATAATTCATTGTTTTTGTTTGAAAAATTGTCTTTTTTTATAGAAAATTCATCTTTTTGATTGAAAATTCTACTGTTTGGTCAAAAATTCATGTACCTTGTTGAAAATGCAATATTTTTATTTGAAGAGTTAGAAAATTGAAACGGTTTGAATTGAATTCAAAATAGTACATGCTCTAATTTTACCTGGGAAGGGTACAAATGTGCACGGAACAACTGTGCACAAGCTCATCTGTGTTCAGATGGTACCCTCCCAAGTGTGCACGTCCCAAATAATATGATCAGATTTTGAAGTTGCAAGTACACGTGCATAGATGGGATACTCTTATTCTTGAGAATTCAGGATTCAAAATTATTTTTTTTTAATTCTTTGAAGAATTAACTTTGTGCATCACCTCGGCGATAGTTGTTCTTTGAGAAAAACAACTTTCAAAATGAATGTCATTCGAAAATAGTAACTAAATTTTTTTTTACAATAATAACGTAAGTGACAAGTTTGGGAAATAGCCTGAACTCATTTCCTTGAATTAACTCATGTTTCTGTGGAAGATTGTTCTCTTGATTCATATCCTTTAGAACGTGGACTTATAGGTAAAGAGTGATTGCAATAATCGAGACGTGCACAGTTGGGAGAATACCATCTGTGCACATGGACTTTCGAATGGAAAGTCTAATCGTATTAATTGAGACGTTCACAGTTGGGAGGGTGCAATCTGTGTACGTGGAATCATAGGTGAAGAGTAATTGCATTAATCGAGACTTGCACAGTTGGGAGAATACCATCTGTGCACGTGGACTTTCAAATGAGAACTCTGATCGTAATAATTGAGACGTGCACAGTTAGGAGGGTACCATATGTGCATGTGGACTTTTAAGCGAAAAATGATTGTATTAATCGACAGGTGCACAGTTAGGAGGGTAATATATGTGCACGTGGACTTTTAAGTTGAAAATCTGATCGCAGTAATTGAGACGTGCACATTTAAGAGCGTAACATCTGTGCACGTGGAGTTTCAAGTGAAAAATAATTGTATAAATAGAGAGGTGAACAGTTACGGAGGTAACATCTCTGCATGTGAGATTTTAGGTTGAAAATCTGATTGCAGTTAGTAAGGCGTGCACAGTTTGAAGGTTACCATCTGTGCACGTATACTTTAGGTGAAAAAGGATTGTATAAATTGAGGCGTGCACAGTTGCGAAGGTACCATCTGTGCACGTGGAATTTCAAGTTAAAAATCTGATCGCAGTAATTGAGACGTACACAGTTGGAAGGGTATCATCTGTGGTCATCTGTGGACGTGGACTTATAGGTAAAGGATGATTGTACTAATCGAGACGTGCACGGTTGGGATGGTACCATCGTGCACGTGGAATTTCAAATTAAAATTCTAATCCTAATAATTGGGATTTGTACAGTTGGGAGGGTACCATATGTGCACGTGGACTTTTATGCGAAAAAAGATTGTATCAATCGAGACGTGCACAGTTGGGAGGGTACCATCTGTGCACGTGGACTTTCAATTTGAAAATTTGATTACAGTAATTAAGACATGCAGAGTTGGGAGGTTACCATCTGTGCACGTGCAATTTTGAGTGACAAATGATTTTATTTATCGTGACGTGCAGAGTTGGGTGTCTCCCATCTGTGCACGTGCACTTTTGGGTGACAAATGATTTTATTTATCGTGACGTGCAGAGTTGGTAGTCTCCAATCTATACGCGTGCACAGTTAAGAGTATCCCATCTATGCACATGGACTTTTGTGTTGACAACCTGATCGTATCAATTGAGACGTGTACAGTTGGGAGTCTATATGTGCACGTGCACAGTTGGGAGTGTTCCACCTGTGCACTTAAAACGTTAGTTGAGTACCATCTGTGCACATCTAAATGTTGACGTGCACAGTTGGGAGTATCCCATCTGTGAACGTGCACAGTTGTGCCAGTGGACAAAAACGTGCATAGTTGTAACACCAGCCCTCGATGTGCACAGTTGGACACGTGCACAGTTGCTCCGTGTACAGTTGTACCCCTCGCGAATCGAGACGTGCACAGTTGGTAGGGTACCATCTGCGCACGTGCACAGTTGGGAGTCTCCCATCTGTGTACGTTAACCATTTATAGGGTACCATGTCTGCACGTCGACATTTCGACGTGCACAGTTGGGAGTGTACCATCTGTGCACGTCAAATTTGAGAAGTGCATAAATGAACCGGTGTACAGTTGTGCCTGTCGCCAACAACGGGCACAGTTGTACCAGTGGCCACCGACGTGCACAGTTGCTCCGTGCACAGTTGTCTGTCACACTTTTACCTAAATATACACTGAATTTTAAGTATAAGATCAAATAAAAATTTGAATTATCATTCAAATTCATTGACTTTAGAGACAAATGCAAGAAATGATTAATTATGTTTTTAGTATTATTTAATCATTCAATTAATCGATGGTGCTAGTATATTTAGGAATATCCGTACTATGACAAATTTATACCTGGAAAAAACCTGGAATTGTCAGGGAATTTTTTTTCCAGGATTTGAGTAGACATCCCGGTGAAAAAGTGTGCCAAAGCTCAATCCAATCCAATCTGACCAGTCTTTTAAAAGTTATCGTGCCTACATTATGCCATAGATTACAAAGAGACTACAGAGAGATACAGAGACCTTTGTGAAAATCTTTTTTTTTGTATCTGAAGGGGTCTCAAAACGTGGAGATTTGCTGAAAATCGACGAAGTCAAGTTTTACATAAAACTAATACCTTCTCATTAGGATGAGATAGTAAAAAAATTATATTCCAAACATTTCAAAGAAATGGAAATCGGCATTTTTAGTAATCAATTATTAGATTTAAAAAAATATTAAAAAATGTTGTGCAATTGTAGGTTAAGATTTTAAGGTGGGCGGGTTCGACCGAAAATATCGATACAGATTTCAAAGAAGATTTACAAAATTGGAAAAAAAACTTTTTTTCGAAGAAAAATTCCCCTATTATCCCAACAATTGAACCTGTGAACAACTACGATCCCTGTGCAATGTTGTTGCAAAAGTTAAAAGACTCTAAATGTAAACGATGTTTTGCTCTTCACAATTTTCTCCTAATTCATCAAGAATGTAAATTTAAATCAATTATATTTAACTTTATTTTGGTTGATCCAAAATCGCAACAATGTGTGCATATAATAAATTTGTGATATTAATCGAAGCTATTGTCGACATTAATATACAAATTATATTTCAATTCTTTTTTCGAATTATTTTTTCGATAATGAATCACATTGTTCTCCGATTTATTCAAATAAAGTCCAAATAAGAGGTCAAAACTGAAGAAGAATGATTTAATAAGCAAGTATTTTCAGAAATCTGTAGCATGATAAATGTAGCCGAAAATGGCGCGGCCAAGATTACATGAGTATGCCATTGTAATAATTGACAATCTGGTTGGATAAAGAGGTATTATTGAATTCTTCAAATTCCCCACGAGCTTCGTGTTCCAAGGCCTGAAAGAATAAAAAAAAATTAATTTTCTTATTAAAGTACTTGACGAATATATATATATATATATATATAAAAGTTAAACAACCACCGCAGGGTCCCACTAAGAGCAACTGCCATCCAAAAAATGTCAATAGCCCCCAGTAGCACCGCGGTAAATCACACCCATGGCCACGTATCACAACCGTGAGATGGGTGGTCATAGGCAACGAAGAAATCACAACGACAGGCCGGCGAAACCCTCGTGTGTCTTAAGGACACGAAGCGACCCAAGGATGACAGCTTTCTGCATCCATCTCGCAAGTGCCTTGGCATATTTTTGGCACGCGGGTATGGCTTTAAGGTTACGAACCAGTGATAGTTTCGCACCTCCGAGAGCACCTATCACAAGGACAATTACTTGTACCGAATATTTTGGGTACAGTCGTTGTAGCTCTCTTTTAAGGTCTTGATACCTCTCCTCCTTTTCTTTCTCCTTTGCAGTGATGTTGTATTCGGACGGAGCCGAGAGTTCGATCACGAATATAGTTCGTTTCTCGAAGTCTTGGAGAACAATATCAGGCGTGGGTCGGACACCCTGATAGTATCTGTTCTAGGTACTCAGCGTGTGCATGACACGCTCTGCACCTATCACTGGGAACTTCTTGACATAAAATGCGCTCACGGTATGCTAAGGTGGAAATGACACCGTCCTGACATGCGAAAATAAAACCCTCTGTACCTGAATTAAGCCCTGATGATTTGAGGGAAGCAAAAGTTTGCTCCTCCGACAAGAACTGTTTTTCTACATTTCTGTGAAAGTTTCCGTGCATTTTCTTGTCGAGTAGCTCTTGGTGAAAATTTTCAACCTCTGCTTTCTTCACTTTGGTTTTTAGAAGTGAAGCATCTAGATGAAGTAATGCACTCTCCTCACTTCTGATGTTAAAATTCAGGCCAAGGGTCTCGGCCGCTTGCTCCGCGGCTTTGTAAAGGAACGCTCCTTCGCCAATCATCTCGTGGTTCCTGACCATCTTTAGGAGAGGATCTCTGCCATTCGCAACGATGTAAGCTGTACTTAGAACAATCCGGTTATGAAGACACTGGAGATTCAGAAGTCCGCGTCCGCCTTGACGGCGTGAAATATATAATCGCGGAACTGACGAATTGATATGCAAGCTTTTATGCATATGCATGATCTTACGTGTAATGACATCAAGGGCCTTAAGGTCGTTCTTCGTCCATTGAACTACCCCAAAAGAGTAGAGCAGAACCGGGACGGCAAGCAGGTTAGTCGCAGATACCTTGTTCAACGCCGACAGATTGGAAGACCAAATCTGTCGAAGAAGATGATTGTATCTGCTTCGGAGAGATTCCTTCACTGATGTTACGTCCTGAATGCGGTTTTGAGGCACGCCCAGGTATGTATAGGTCTCTCCAGTATTAAGATGTCTGATAACACTTATATCCACAAGCTCAGGGTCCTTGGGAACGCCATTAATCTTTCCTTTCTTCAGATGAATTTTGGCACACTTGTCCAAGCCAAAGTCCATCCCAATCTCTCCTGTGTAGTTCTTGACAATATTTATAGCAGTTTGAAGTTTGGTTTTACCAGAGGCATAGATCTTCAGGTCATCCATATAAAATACATGAGTAACCTTATGCTCGCGCTGATTAGTGTCGCCACAGAGGTATCCAGGAGAATTTCGTAGTGCGAGAGATAGAGGCAGAAGTGTGATGCAAAAAAGCAAAGGGCTCATGGTATCACCTTGAAAGACGCCCCTCTGGAAAGTGACGTTGTTCGTTGTCGCACGATAATTTCTAGATGAGATAGTAAATCTAGTTTTCCAAAGAGGCATCAATCTCTCTATACATCTCACTATGTGTGGATGTACCTTCAAGCTTTCCAACGAACAGATGATAAGTCTATGAGAGGTTGAATCGAAAGCTTTCCGGTAGTCAATCCAGGCCATTGACAGGATGCCCTGATGGGCTGCAGCGTCTTTACAGACACACCTGTCAATTAGCAGGTTCTCTCGACAGCCTGCTACACCTTTTTTCGAGCCACGTTGTTCGTACATCTCTCGCCATACAGGCTCAATTCGCCGAACAATCCTGTTGTTTAGGACAGCTGTAAAGATCTTATACAGCGTGTTCAAACAAGTTATTGACCTGTAATTCTCTGGGTTGGACAAGTTGCCTTTTTTTGGCAGAAGTATAGTGCGCCCTAACACCAACCACTGCGGAATGGGCGTCTCCGACTTTAAATATGAGGTGAATGTGCGGGCCAAATGTTGGTGTGTAAAAGTAAACTTCTTCCACCAAAAGTTCTTGATACAAATCTGGTCCAGCAGCGGAAAAGTTCTTCGTGTCTCTCAGTGCTTTTTTCACCTCTTCGGCAGTGATTGATGGACATTCTTTCTCAGATTTTATGAGGTTGTCGCAAAACTCCTTGAGCCGGATGATATTGCCAGTATCTTCTTTCAACTCTAGTGTTTTCGGGATCTTGTACTCCTCTCTCCAAAAAGTCTCTACCCCCTTCGGCTTGGGTGGATTTTTTACACAAACAGGTAGATCGCTGAAGAGGCGCGATGGGTCAGCGAGAAACTGTTGATTCTCCCTGATCCATCTCTAACTCTTCTGTATCCTCCTCCTTGCGTCAGATAACAGCCGTATTTTGTCAACAATATGCTGTTTGATTGTCAGTAGCTTTGACTTGTTTAGTGTGTGATTCAAGATTCTTAGTTCTTGGGCGAACTTTCGAACCCTTTCCGTAAACGGTCTACCAGATGTTATATAGTCAATCACACATTGAACACGGGACGCATTCTGTCTTGCCCATCCAATCTTCTTGGTCAGTTGATGCAAGCGTCTTTTGGTCTTTTGATCCATCGTCGGTTTCAGCCTTCGATTTGAATCAGCCAAAGCTCTCGCAGCACCATAAACTGAGCAATTGATGGTCCAGAGGTCGGACTCTTGCGGGATATCTCCACGAAGGAAGGCATCCATTTCAGCCAGATCTTGGGGCTTAGGAGGAACTTATATATATATATATATATATATATATAATTTGAAAAAGGGTTAAACAATCACCGCAGGGTGTCACTGAGAGCAACTGCCATCTAAAAAATGACACCGGCTCCCAGTAGAACCGCGATAAATCACACTTATGGCCACGTCTCACAACCGTGAGATGGGTGGTCACAGGGCACGATGAAATCACAACGATGGGGTGGCGAAACCCTCGTGTGTCTTGAGGACACGAAGCGATAAGGATGACAGCTTTCTGCATCCAACTCGCAATTGCCTTGGCATATTTTTGGCACGCAGGTATGGCTTTAAGGTTACGAACCAGTGATAGTTTCGTACCTCCGAGAGCACCTATCACAAGGACAATTACTTGAACCGAATATTTTGGGTACAGTCGTTGCAGCTCTCTTTTAAGGTCTTGATACCTCTCCTCCTTTTCTTTCTCCTTGGCAGTGATGTTATATTCGGACGGAGCCGAGAATTCGATCACGAATATAGTTCGTTTCTCAATGTCTTGGAGAAAGATGTGAGGCCTTGAGTGTGCAACGGAGACTGCTGTCCGAAAATCGTAGTTCCAGAAAATTTGGCACATCTCGTTTTGGACAATTGACTCTATCTCCCTTGGAGCGTTCGGCAGGGCAGGGTCACGACCAACACCGTAAGAGCGACAAAGATGGTTATAAAGCACTCTTAGGGCCGCATTATGTCTATAGATATACGTCGTTCCTGCGTGGGTCGGACACCCTGATAGTATGTGTTCTAGGTACTCAGCGTGTGCATGACACGCTCTGCACCTATCACTGGGAACTTCTTGACATAAAATGTGATCACGGTATGCTAAGGTGGAAATGACACCGTCCTGGCATGCAAAAATAAAACCCTCTGTACCTGAATTAAGCCCTGATGATCTGAGGAAAGCAAAAGTTTGCTCCTTCGACAAGGACTGTTTTTCTACATTTCTTTGAAAGTTTCCGTGGATTTTCTTGTCGAGTAGCAGTTGGTGAAATTTTTCAACCTCTGCTTTCTTTAGTTCGGCTTTTAGAAGTAAAGCATCTTGATGGAGTAATGCACTTTCCTCACTTCTGATGTTAAAATTCAGGCCAAGTTTCTCAGCCGCTTGCTCCGCAGCTTTGTAAAGGAACGCTCCTTCGCCAATCATCTCGTGGTTCCTGCACATTTTTAGGAGAGGATCTCTGCCATTCGCAACGATGTAAGCTGTACTTATAACAATTCGGTTATAAAGACATTGGAGATTCAGAAGTCCGCGTCCGCCTTGACGGCGTGAAATGTATAATCGCGGAACTGACGAATTGATATGCAAGCTTTTGTACATATGCATGATCTTACGTGTGGTGATATTAAGGGCCTTAAGCTCGTTCTTCTTTCATTGAACCACCCCAAAACGAGTAGAGTAAAACCGGGACGGCAAGCATGTTAGTCACAGATACCTTGTTCAACGCCGACAGATTGGAAGAACAAATCTGTCGAAGAAGATGCTTGTATCTGCTTCGGAGAGACTCCTTCACTTATGTTACGTCCTGAATGCGGCTTTGAGGCACGCCCAGGTATGTATAGGTCTCTCCAGTATTAAGATGTCTAATAACACTTATATCCACAAGCTCAGGGTCCTTGGCAACGCCAGTAGTCTTTCCTTTCTTCAGATTAATTTTGGCGCATTCGTCGAAACCAAAGACCATCCCAATCTCTCCCGTGTTCTTCTTCTTTGTTTTCACCAGAGGCATAGATCTTTAGGTCATCCATATAAAATACATGCGTGACCTCATGCTCGCGCTGATTAGTGTCGCCACAGAGGTATCCAGAAGAATTTCGTAGTGCGAGAGATAGAGGCAGAACTGTGATATACCGGGTGTCCAAAAAGGCCCGGGACGGCTGAATATTTCCTCAGGTAAGATATTTTTCAGGGCGGTCGAGGTCATTCTTGAAGCAACTTTCAACAAGGAATTCAATGGTGACCTTTATTTTGATCTTGACCATGACCTTCACGTCAAATGGGAACCTCTATTTTTGACCCCGGGAACTGAGCGAGCGGAAAATTTTACGTCCAGATATGACCTTGAGTAATCCGAAATTTGACCTGGGAATATCATGGCAAGGTCAAACAACGTACAGCAGGATGACTCGACCAGCATGCATTTATGAAGAAAATGTTCAACGCAAGAGTTGTAGCATTTTATACTCCCGATTGATTGGTGACTTTGACCTTGTCTATGACCAGAACCTTCACCAGGACA
>CAKNYM010041426.1:0-16022 GCA_932195095.1 Andricus curvator
AACCTATGAGGGCAGAATCAAGGAAAAATATTCTGAAAACATGTTCATTAGTTATTAAAATACTACAAAGACTTACCTTTAAAATTGTTTTGTCCGTAAAAAATCATGAGATATTTATTTATAAAATAAATTTTCTTAAATTTATTTTACAATATTATTCACAATTAATTTCCAATTACAATTATTTCACAATTAAAATAAAAGTGTAAAAAATAAATTTTGTAATGTTGAGATAAATATTTTAAAACATTGAAGGTTTTATATAGTTTTTGTATATTAGGAAAGCATATGAGGTCAAGTTAATAATTTTTCGGCTTTTTCTCTTAAAATCCACTAAATTGTGATCATAGCCTAAAATAGCATGAAAAGAAAGGTAATTATCAGAGGTAAGTACATAGTAAAAATGTTGATTAATTCAATAAATTGAAAATAATAATTATTTATTATCATTCTAACTTTGCAATATTTAAAATCGATTGAAAAATAAAACGTAAATAATAAAAAATGAAACCACTTGAAAGTGATAGATATTATTAACCTAACCTTAAAATCCCATATACATTCCTGTAAGACATAATAATTAAATATTTCAAGACTTCATTACATGTATTTGAAGTCTTTCGTTTAGGTGTGAATTTTTGAAAACAAAAATCAACCCAAACCTCGTAATAGCCAACAAGCCAACGAAACCGAATCGTGAAGTCGAGGGACTCCGAAGTCCGACTCGAGCGAGCTCGGCCCGTCCCACGGGTTCCAGCTCGTGCACTTTCGGCTTTACACGAGGATGGCCGACGCAACGCGTAACAGAGCCGTCTCACCGACACGCTACGTTTGCATGTATTGCTCCCAGATGGGAACGTGGTGGGGGGCGAAAAATCCCTCGTTCTGGAGCCTCTGCCTGGAGATATTGTTTCCACGAGACTACAGGGAAAAACGGCTTGAGTTTCGGCCGCGAGGAGAAACGGTTTAGGCGTCTAAGCCGTTTCTGCCCTTAACGTATTTCAATCCGCTTTCCCTCTGACGCTCATTCAAACCGTTGTTACGCTGAAGCTTTTCAAATTCGCTTTCGCTCCTCTACTAATTCTGCACCGCTTTTACTCTCGGCCCGTCTATTATCAAACACAAAAATGGCATGTACGTAAAATACAATAATGGCTTGTTACTCAAATTTAAAGTAAATAAGGTCAGATAACATAATTTTCATCTTTTTATAATTAATTTTAATCTAGCGAAATTCAAAAAAGTGATGTTTTCTTTATTAAAAAAAGAATTCCTGTATTCAACAGGAATATTTGTCATTACACACTACACAAAAATAATTTGTATACAGTTCTTGCACCTATAAAATAAATTTCAAAAATCGCAAAATTTCAAAAGTTTTAAAAACTTTCTGGCGCGATTATAATTTTTTTAAATTCGAAAATTGATCTAAATTGAACTATAACATATAATTATTTTTAAACGATACAATTACGAAAGGTTTAATAATTAAACCAAACCATTTATAATGCTTCGATATATGCTTTTAATTCAAAGTTGTTTAGCATTAAACAATTCCAGTTTGAAATCATTTAATGTTGAAAGTTTCAAGCTGAAAGCTGACCAAAAAGTAAGATTTACGATTTTTGAATTATCAGTTTTGAAAGTTTTAACAAGGAGAAGTTCATAAAATTCGTATAATACTTGAAATCATTTTGGATTTTTTATACATATTATATAAACTAAGAAGGTTAAGGACTCCATTCCTTGAAATTAAAAAATTGTTATTGTATATAATATGCCTTTTAATTGTTTGTGCTGAAACTGATATTAGAAGTCAAACATGTTAAAGGCTTCTTCATTATGCCAAGTATTTGAGGTAATGAAAAAATGAAAAAGTTATTGGCTGAAAAAGAAAATTAAAGAAAAATATTAAGTAAAACGTCAAATATATTTATTTCAAAACTATAAGTTACCTATTATTTATTTCAGTTTGTTGTACAATTTCGTAAATTTAAAATTGATTTCAAAGAATTTCATATTTTATCAATTGAACATATTATTCCCTTGTACAGCAAATGGAGTGCATTAGATGCAAACGAACAAAGATGATTTATTTTTTATTTTTTACACTTAAAATCATTAAAAAATCAAATTCTAAAGCCTCCAATATAAAGTTTTAATATTTTCATTTGAAGATATTAAAAAAAACTATTTAATTTTGAACATTATTACTTTCACATTGAAGATTTAAGGGTAAACATAAATTCTAAATGGTTTAATTTTAAGTATATTATTAAATTTAAATTATTAGAGAAAAAAATTATCCACGCAGTAAATTTATAAACTTATAATAATTTTGTGAGTCAAATGCTTTTTGAGTAAATCTAAATAATTAACTGAATATCAAAATGTATAATTACTATCTAAATTAGCATAATTATTTAAAAATTCAAACCACTTATTTTTACAATCATCTTATAAAATTTAAATTCATACCGACAAGAAATTACCGACGCACTTAACTTAGAAGTTTTTCATAGTTATCTGAGTCGTATGACTTTTTTGTCAGTCTAAAGTCAATAGTTTATAAAAATTTATAATTACTATCTACATTTGCATGATCAAAATTTCTTAAGTGTGCCAATATTTGAAATTTTTAAATTATTATTCAGTCTCAAAATAAAATAATGAGAAAACAAAAGCATCACTACGAACTAACTTCATGCTGCGAACAAAATGTATTAGAGGCGAACAGAACCAACTTCATGCTGCGAACAGAACCAACTTCATACTGCGTACACTTGTCGATTATTATTACAGAATTTTCTGTAAGACTAGTCCTAGCACTATACTTAGTCAGTCTTGCGGTTAATCTAACGGATAAATCCGTAATACTAGCAATTAGACAATGCCTATGAAATAACTGAGTGAATGCAAATCTATATTGTCATTGAATAATTAAATTATTCATTAAAAATACCTATCTTCACGCAGACAAAATCTTTCAATGATTAAAGAAATTCTCTGGTTACCTTTTTAATTTTAATTAAAGAAATAGTTTGTTGTTTTAACGAAAATCTTTTTTTTTTTTAATAAAACTGTATTTTGCTTCATGCAACCAAAACTTTATTTATATAAAAAATGTGTTCCGGTCAATGATTATGTTGTTTGGTTTAACCAAATAATGAAATTAAATATACAAAGCTTTCATTTATTTTAACTGAAAATTATTCAAATGCGTAGCCGTACTCTAATACAGCAAATTAAGTAATTAATTATATTTAGATGCTCAAACTTTCTACGAGTGTTATTTCAATAACACTAATTTTGTAAGTTTTGTGTTTTAACTGCCTACCATTAAATGAACAGATTATCATGAATATAGTGATATTTCCAATTAGATGGTGGCTAAGCAAAAGGTTTAAGTGTTAAAATAAAACTTTTAAAGTAGGGAAATAATCGATCCTTTACCGGTATCAATTTTACGTAAAAGTAAGGTTTGACTGTATTTTGACACTATTATTTCAAATTAAGTAAATTTTTATTTTGAATTAAAGCAAAAAAGTTCAAGAAACGATATGTTAAATTTGAAAAATCTTGTCTCTGGGTGTGTAAAGAATAATTAAAACACTCAATAAGTAACACTCGACGTTATATTATATTACTGAATTTAAAAAAATTATGATTTCAAATTACCAAGAATCATATTATTTATAGTAAAAACATGAAAAATGTTAAATTTTTTATATAAGTAGTGCTTTATTTGTTTGAGAATCATCTGATTCATACAAATGGGTTAGAGTTCAATTCTAAAACTGTTATTCTAATAAATAAAAACAAACAAAACTAAAATTAAATGTTGATCGAGGGGTTGACAATTCGACCGATTGGGTGTACACCTACTTCTGACTTCAAGATACTTCAGGATATTTCAATGACTTCAGAAGATTTCACTGACTTCAGGAGATTTCAAGTGACTTCATGGGAATTCACGTGACTTCAAGTGACTTCATGTGGATTCAAATGACTTCAGATATTTCAGGAGATTTCAAGTGACTTCAGGAGAATTCAAGTGACTTCAAGTGAATTCAGGTGATTTCAAGTGACTTCAGGAGAATTCAAGTCACTTCAAAGTGACCGTCCATATACCACGTGAACAATTTTTTACTAAATCTTCACCCCCGCCCCCATCCCTCGTGGACAAGCGTGGACTTTTGACGAACCCTCTTCCCCTGGCTCCTCTGTCCCGGTGAACTTATTTCATATTTTAGGAAAATATGGATATTCTTGGTATGCAAAAGCTACGAAGCCAAAAGGAGCTGTGAATTGTATGAGAATTCGGTTTTTCTTAAAAACATAAGCTTCATGATACAAAGTAAGAAGTCCAAACAAAAATTAGTGAAAATTTTTTTAGTTTTTTATATGTTTCTAAAAAGAAATTCGCAGATTCAGGAAAACGGGAGTCCACGTTAGGGTGGTCCAAAAATGCGTTGGAAAATTATTTTTTTCGAATTTTCATGCATATCGCCCCCAAATTTTTTCGAATCCACACAAAAATAAATGCGTTTAAAAAAAATGATATTCAGATTTGTGGGTGATTCTGAACCAATCTATTTAGATTATTACATTTTCCGAAAAGTGAGGTAGTTTGATGTCTGGTTTTTAATTGTGAATCTTTTTCATGCTTATTTTACATAAAATTATTCATGAAAAAGTATATTTCTTTTCGACCTTCAATAAAAACGATATTCGGAGTTTCCGCCAGCCCCATGAAGAAAAAAATACGTTTTTGAACATTTTATTCAGAATCGTCAATATTAGGTCAATCGAGTTGAAACTCAACATTGCTCTTAACAATTAGCTATAGAATACCAAATAAATAATTAGTTTTTGAATATCACCCCCATATGTTTGTTTTATAGGGTCCCAAAAACAGCCCATAAGTAAAAAAAATTGGGGTTTGCGAGTTGCTGGCGTTAATTATGATTTTTTTGCGTTTTTTTTAAATTGTTCCTAATACATAAAATACTACCTCTCGCTGATAATTAGATGTTTGCATGCATTTTTTAAATGAATTATTATTGCTTTTAGCAATTTTCTCTTAGGGTACAGATAGAAAGTCGCGGTTTTTAGTTATGAACAAATAATAAATAAACAATAGAGAGATTAATTTTTTAAACAATCTTTCTTTTTGTGAATATATTTTTCTGAAATAAAACAGATATTTAAAATATTCTTCAAATTTTCCAGATGAATCATATTATAGATGTAAATTTTCCTTGAAGTAGTTACTGATAACTAAAAAGTTAAAGAAAAGCTGAAAATTTCAGAAAAAACCGCAACTTTCTAGCATTTCTCTAAGAGAAGGTAGTTATAAACCATAATAAATTGTATAAACAATTATGTTTATTAACTTACATTATGATCTCACTAAGTAAAAAGTAGACAAAAAGTCAACAAATTTCAGAAAAAACCGCAACTATCTAGCATTATGATAGGAAAAGATAGTTAAAAACAATAATAGTTTGTTTTAAAAATTATTTTTGTTGAATTTCAGCCACTATTACCATATTCTAAGTGAAAAGTAGAAGAAGAGTTGAAAATTTCAGAAAAAACCGCAAGTTTCTAACATTATTCAAAGAGAATATCAATAAAAATAATAACAAATTGTTTAAACAATTATGTTTGTTAACTTGATTTCATGATTACCCTACTATAATTTGAAAGTAAACCAAAAGTGGAAAATTTTAGAATAAACTGCAACTTTGTAGCATTATTCTAAGAGAATATTATTTTAAATATTAAATTTTTTAAACAATTACTTCTGTTAAATTCAATTGATTATTGCCTCGCTCTAACTGAAAAGTTGAGATTCAGTACAAAAATTCAAATAAAACCGCGACTTTTTAACTGCATTCTAAGATAAAATGGCTATAAACAATAATGAATTGTTAAAACAATTTATTTAAACATTAAATTATCACAATAAAGTAATATTTTAAGTATTAGAAACAGTGTTTACCAAAAGAACCCTCAAAAAAATAATATCCAGCGCCAGAAACTCGCAATACCCAATTTTTCACTTACGGGGTTTATTTGGGACCCTATAAAAGAGACTTATGTGGGTATACCATTAAGCCATTTCCCTTTCGGGGTAGGCGTGACACTACCCGATTCGGGTAGTGTTTCTAGGTTGATAACTTGTAGTAAATAACTACAAGTGTGGGTTCACCACACCCACGATGTGCCAACAGCACTCAGTTTTCTCGAGTGGTCACCCATCCAAGTGCTAACCGCGCCCAACGCTGCTTAGCTTCAGTGATCTGACGAGAACTGGTTTTGTCAGCGTGGTATGGCTGTTGGTGAATTTCAAAAAGTAATTTCTTATTCGTATTCTATAGCTAATTCTGTAGAAAATTTTCCAGGGTCAACTCGATACACCTAATATTGAAAATTCTGAATAAAATATACAAAAACGTCTTGCTTTCTTATGGAAAATACGTGTTAAACTATACGGGGCTTGCGGAACATCTGAATATAATTTTTTTCAAACGCATTTATTTTTTCTGGATTTGAACAAATTTGCGGGCGATGCATGAAAATTGAAAAAAAAAACAAATTTTGGACCACCTTAGTCCATGTGGAATTTTGATAGACCCCTTCGGCCCCCCTCGTGGACAATCGTGGACTTTTTCCATACTCCCCCCCCCCAAAAAAAACTGTCCACGTGGTATATGGGTGACTGCAAATGAATTTATGTGATTTCAAGTGACTTCACACGAATTCACGTGACTTCATGTGAATTCAAATGACTTCAAGTGACTTCAGATATTTCAGTAGATTTCATTACAAGTGTACACCTGACTTCACGAGTTGTCAACCCCTCGATGTTGATGGTAAAAATGACCCCAAAAGAGATAAACCGTACTGTGTCGAATTAAATTTTTAAGTCAAGATAAATCAAATAATTAATGCAAAATCCAGGATATACTAAACAGAAAATATGTAAAAATGATTACAAATGTGTTTTTCGTACTTTCTGTGTGTCACTTCCAGAATTTCTTATTAATTCTTCAATTTATTTTCGATTAGAAATTTTATTCACGCTTTCAAGAAGCAAATCGACTTGAAAGTCGCTTGAAACACTGGCATCATTTCCACCTCTTCGTATCGAGAGTCTTACTATCCCTTTTTCGGAAGTGGTTAAAGATCTGGGATATTTCCATAACCTTACCTTGTCCTGGAAGGAACAGGTACAGAATATCTCAAGGAAAACATACAGAATTCTGCATCAACTATGTAGGAATAAGGACTCTTTACCTACCTCTACTCGGATACTTTTGGTTAAGAGTTGAATCTTGCCCCATTTTGACTACGCTTGTTTAGTATATGATGATTTGACCGACGATTTAAATTTAAAGCTTGAGCGTGCGTTAAATGCCTGTGTCCGTTTTATCTACAATTGACTAAATACGAACACATAACCCCATACAGACTTAAAGCTGGTCGGCTTAATGTTGCCAAGAAAAGACAATTCTTTCTGGGTAATTTGCTCTACACTCTTTTTCAGAATAAAGCTCCTGAGTATCTATTCAACCTATTCCAGTTTGTAGACAGAGGCCTTCCAGCACAGTCTAAGCTTCGTAAAAGACATACAATCCTTAAGATTCCTTTTCACAAAACGTGTCAGCTTCAAAGATCATTTATAGTAAGGGGCGCCCGCCTATGGAATAAAGTGCCATACGATATTAGAAATGCACCTTCCCTGTATCATTTCAAGAATCTCTTTTTCAAATATTTGTACAATACTCTCATATTTAGTTCTTGAACTATTCTCCGAATTTTTTCCTTTTGTTTTCATTAACTTTTGCATAGTATTTCTTTTACACACAGTTTTTCCCTGTTTATTTCTACCTTAACTTGCACAAGAGCTACTGATTAATCACCTAATGTTAATTGCTACGTATTATTCTGTTCCTTAGAGGGCTATTTAGCCCTAGGGACTTTTCTTGAATAAATACAAATACAAAATAATGCGCTAATAATTTTTCTTAAGCAAGAGCAATCAAAATACTTCTTAGAAAAGTACTTACGTCGAAGTAGTTTTTATTAGTTTCAAAATTTTGCGTGAAAAATTCAGGAAAAGTCACAAATCGTCAGAGAAATTCTGAGTGTTATATTCATTCACTACTTGATCGCAGGTCGTTCGTCGGTCCCAGAAAAATTGCTAAGAATTTTCCAAAAAACTTTTTCAGGACAATTTGTATATATTTTTAGTCGTAAAAATCCATAGGTTTCGAATTTTTTATTGTGAAGCCGATAATCGCGGTAAAATGTCAGCTGTAACCACGTCTCACGACCGTGAGATAGGTGGTTACAGTCTCCGACGAACTCAATACGACGATCCGGCAAAAGTCTCGTGCACCCTGGGGACACGGAGCGACCCAAGGACGACCGCCTTCTGCATTTTCCCCGCAAGTGTCTCAACATTTTGTTGACACGCAGGGATGCTTTTCAGGCTATTAACCAGTAAAACCTTGGCACCTCCAAGAGCGCCGATGATCAAGACGATTAGCTTAACAGAATATTCCGGGTATAACCGTCGCAACTCCCTTATAAGGTCTTTATACCTCTCTTTCTTTTCTTTCTCCTTGGCTGTGACGTTTTTGTCAGCTGGTGCCGAAAATTCGATAACGAACATGGTTCGTTTCTCGAAGTCAAGAAGAACTATGTCAGGCCTCGAGTGCGCAACTGAAACAATTGTCGAGAATATGAAGTTCCAGTATATGCGGCACTTCTCATTTTCGCCAATTGACTCTATTTCTCTAGGAGCGTTTAGCGGCGAGGTATTTGGGCTAATGCCATAAGAGTGACAGAGATGGTAATAAAGCACTCTTAGTGCCGCATTGTGTCTTTGGATTTAGGTCGTTCCCGCATGAGTTGGACAACTAGATAGTATGTGTCCTAGATGCTCGGGGTGTGCATGACACGCTCTGCAGCTATCATCGGGAATGTCTTGGCACAAAATGTGGCGACGGTATGCTAGAGTGCAAATGACACCGTCTTGACATGCCAAAATGAAGCCCTCCGTGCCCGACTTCAATCCGGGTGATCTAAGGAAAGCAAACGTTAGCTCATACGACATCGACTGATCTTCCACATTTCTGTGGAAGATGCCGTGCATCCTCTTGTCGAGAAGCTGTTCGTGGAAGTTTTTCTCCTGTGCTTTCCTAATCCGGGCCTTCAGGAGTGAGTATTCAAGATGGATAAGATTTGATGCATTTTTCTCACCCCAAATATTGAAGTCAAGGCCGAGTGTTTCAGCAGCCTCCTCTCCTGCTTTGTACAGAAACGCCCCTTTGCCCACTTATTCGTGTTTCCTGACCATTTTAAGAAGAGGGTATGTGCTGTACACAGAATAATTCTGTTGTGAAGACATTCAAGATTCAGTATTCCGCGACCACCTAGGCGGCGTGAGATGTAAAGTCGCGGAACAGAAGACTTAAGGTGCATGCTCTTGTTAATGTGCAAAACCTTTCGCGTCCCGATATCAAGGGATCTGAGCTCGTCCTTCGTCCATGGAACCACTCCAAATGAATAGAGTACTACCGGGACGGCAAGCATGTTCGTTGCAGATACTTTGTTTCTCGCCGACAGTTCGGAAGACCAAATCTGCCGGATGAGACGTTTGTATCTGCATCGGAGAGTATCCTTTATAGATGTCACGTCCTGAATGCGGCTCTGTGGCACGCCCAGGTATGTATAGGTCTCTCCAGCGCAAAGGTGTCGTATAGCGCTTCTGTCAACGAGCTCAGGATCTTGGGGGATGCCATTAAGTTTTCCTTTCTTCAAATTAACCTTGGCGCATTTCTCTAACCCGAATTCCATTCCAATCTCTTGAGTGTACTCTTTGACAATTTTCAGAGCTAGATGTGGTTTCTCTTGATTCCTAGCATAGATCTTAAGATCATCCATGTAAAATACATGAGTGACATTATGCTTTCGGTTTCCAGGTTTGCCGCAGAGATACCCTTCGGAATGGCAAAGTGCGAGAGATAGTGGCAATAATGTGAGGCAAAAGAGGAGAGGGCTCATGGTGTCGCCCTGAAACACACCTCTCTGAAAGGTGATACTGTTAGTGATCACACGATGTTTTCCAGATGAGATAGTAAATCTGGTTTTCCAAAGCGGCATTAATCTCTCTATGCACCTCACGATGTGTGGATGAACCTTTAGGCTTTCCAACAGACAGATGATAAGTCTATGGGAGGTTGAATCGAAAGCTTTCCGGTAATCAATCCAGGCCATCGATAGAAGTCGCTGATAGGATGCTGCGTCTTTACAGACACAGCTATGGATGAGCAAGTTATCCCGACATCCTGCTACGCCTTTCTTTGAGCCACGTTGTTCATACATGTCTCGCCACACAGGTCCAATTGTCCGAAGAATCCTATCATTTAGGATAGCTGTGAAGATCTTGTACAGCGTGTTCAGACAAGTTATTGGCCTGTAATTCTTAGGGTCAGCTAAGTTGCCCGTCTTCAGCAGGAGCACTGTGCGCCCTTCCACCAACCTCGCAGACTTCTCTCCAAAATGCTTCGACCTCCTCTGGTTTGGGCGCATGGTCGACAGTAACTGAAGGGTTTTGGAAGAGTCGAGATGTGTCAGACAAAAACTGTTGATTTTTTCTGACCCACCTCTCTCTCGGCTCTAGACTTCTCCTAGCGTTAGATAGTACTCGTATTCTGTCAACAATATGATGCCTGATGGTCAGTAGCTTTGACTTGTTGATTGTGTGATAACCGAATCCGCAGTTCGTGCGCGAACTGTCGAACCTTGGCAGTGAAAGTCCTGCCAGATGTTATGTAGTCAATCACATATATATATATATATATATATCTTATTATATACCATTCAAATGGTCCACGCTTCTAGGCCCACAGGTGATCCAGTTACGAGGGATTACAATTGATCAATATTTTGTCTTGAATTTTGCAATTTAAGGTTTGGAAGATAAAAATTAATTAGTTTCAATGATTTTAAATGTCCAAACTTTTCGCAAATGTTTAAAGTTAGGATACATATTATGAAGTTGCCTGAGTTGCCTATTGACTAAATATTAATTATTGATAAAGTACAAAAACTGTAAATAAATAACATAAATAATGTTGAAAACATAAGAAAGGATTAACCGACTGCAGTAGCTGCGAATTTATTCTATAAATGTTTTAAAGTAAGTGAAAGTTTAAAAAAAGTTTATCTCTTTATTGTTTGTTTAAAATGAATTGGAAATCAGTCTCAAATGTCCTATCTTAGAATGGAATGCTGAGGGATTATTCCTCAGAAATATTGTAAGAAGATTCACCCTGATACCTAAAATGTCTTTGTGGAATATTGCCGAAATCTTTCAATGGAATATTGGAGGAAAATTGCCATGAAATTAGCTAGAATTTCTTTTAAATAATCCAATTTGCCCTTTTTTGAATTGGAATATTTTGACCAAGAAGAAGCTTTTTCTCTCTTATGAGATTTAATCGTGGGAAAGGCTCGAGTATTTTTTGGCTTTTTTTGATCTACATATCCCTATGCAATGTTTTTATTACGAAGAGCCATTTCCCTTTCAGGGTAGGCGTGACACTACCCAATTCGGGTAGTGTTTCTAGGTGGATAGTTTTCTTGTAGTTATAAATAACTACAAGTGTGGGCTCACCACACCCACGATGTGCCAACAGCACTCAGTATTCTTGAATGGTCACCCATCCAAGTACTAACCGCGTCCAACGCTGCTTAACTTCAGTGATCTGACGAGAACTGGGGGTTTCAGCGTGGTATGGCCGTTTTCTAATAATAAATAATTTGTTACATAAAGGTAAATTATATATGTATTTAAGTATAAAAAATCGAATTATTTGTTGTGGGTTTGTTGTCACAAGCAATCCTATGGGGATTGTGTCTGTATAGTGTTTAAATATTAATGGTCGCTATATTAATTGTCGCTACAGTCGAACCTCTCAATAGGGCGCCTCTCGGGGCTGTAGGGGAAATTTTTTTTGGAAGCGCGATACGCCCACCAACGTCCTCCGCACCTCGAGACTTTTGCATGCTCTGCTTTTCAATAAGGCGCTTTTCGTTGCATATAATATATGTGGTACAGTGCGAGCCATATCCTATTATAAAAAGTACATGCATTTCGGCTAACTTCACGCGTAGTCCCTAAACCCTATTGGTAAATTCAGTTAGCCATTTACATTGAATGTAAGTCACAATAGAATCAGCCAATCAGCTGTCGAGAATCGATAGCAAGATTCGATAAGTCGATAATGTAAAAACGATTCGATAACTTGATAATTCAGGTAGGCGCAAATTTCAAAAGAGTCAACATTTCTGGCTTAATTATTATAATGAATTAATACAATAGTTTGAAATTTGGATTACAAATAAGTCTGCTTAAGTCAAATTAGTTATAATTTATTGTTAGTTTCTCTAAACATAGGGGAAAGGGAAGAAAGTGTTTTCAAAATTCAAAACAAAATCCAAATTTTGAGGTATCTCGAAAATGGTTAGAGATACACGAAAACTGATAACATTTTCAGGGTTTTCTAAAGGGGGATGGCCCTCAACCACCTCGACCCAAACCAGTAAACAAATGTGACGTGCGCCGAAGAAAGGGGGCTTACTCTGAAAAGTGATATTTTTCAGGGCGAGCGGTCGAAGTCGACCGGATAGACGCGACTTTTAGGAGAGAGGGAAGACTCACGAAATCTTCCCTCTCCACTTACCACTACATTCTCACGAGGAAAGAGATAGGTCGTAGACGGGGCTCACGGACGGGTATAGATGAGACGCGGAGATGCAGTGGTGAGTGGTGGGAAGTGTTTCACGGGATCTCGAGCTCTCGAGCGAAAGCCTGATTTCCCGGGTACCTAACAACTCAATTATTAGCAATAATAACGCTCGAAAATTTTTTTCAATGGTTTCATTAAAAAGAGCAACTCAAAAACTATCGAAAGGTGTAAAAAACTCGATTTCGATTTTTTTTTCCCCCTGGAAATTTGGTCAGTTTTTGCGGATGACTACTTTACTCTACTTTACTCTTAGTTCGGGGTGGTTGAGGACCTTCGTCAAACCGTGAAAATTTGGTCAGTTTCCGCGTATCTCTTGCCTTTTTCGAGATAAATAAGAATTTTGAATACGTTTCTGAATTTTTAAATCTTTCCCCTTTAGAAAAACCTGAAAATGCTGTCAGTTTTCGCGTCTCTCTCATCGATTTTCAAAATAACACAAAATTTTAATTTTTGTTTGTTTGTATTTAAAAAATCTTATTATTAGATTAGTTTGAATTGGTCCAAAACAAATCCCCTCTGTAAAATCTTTAAAATTTTGTCAGTTATCACGTATCTGTGACCCTTTTAGAGATCATTTAAGATTTTGGATTTTTTTCGAATTTTGAATATTTGTTTACTGGTCTGGGTCGAAGTGGTTAAGGACCATCCCCCTTTAGAAAATCTTGAAAATGTTGTCAGTTTTCGTCTATCTCTAACCGTTTTTGAGACACCTCCAAATTTGGATTTTGTTTTGAATTTTGGAAACACTTTCTTCTCTTTCCCCTATGTTTAGAGAAACTAACAATAAATTATAACTAATTCGACCTAAACACATTCATTTGTAATCCAAATTTGAAACTATTCTATTAATTCATTATAATAATTAAGCCAGAAATGTTGACTCTTTTGAAATTTGCGCCTAATTGAATTATTGAGTTATCGAATCTTTTTTACATTATCAACTTATCGATTATCGACAGCTGATTGGCTGATTCTATTGTGACTTACATTATATGTAAATGGCTAACTGAATTTATCAATAGGGTTTAGGGACTACGCATGAAGTTAGATGAAATGCATGTACTTTTCATAATAGGATCTGAACGTTTCTACATTATGTTCAACACTTTTATATCAAATGTATATTACATTCATGTATGCCCTGCAAAATGTATCATTTCAATAAGTTTATATTATTACAATTGGTAATATGCATTGTTATTGAAACATACATATTTTCTTTGTCTTGTTCTTATGATTGAAAAAAGTGCGCATGGTATACATACATACATTGATTAGCAGTTCGAACTCGAAAGTTCATTGCCTCACTACCCGATTCGGGCAGTATTTCTAGGTGGATATTTACTACCAATGTGGGCCCACCACACCTACGACGGGCCAACAGCACGCAATATTCCTGGACGGCACCCATCCAAGTACTAACCGCGCCCAACAATGCTGTTATTTTTTACGATTAAAACAAAAACTACGCGCTGTATCGAAAAAGTATTAATGACAAAATAGCTCTTTTTTTAAAACAAATTTTGTCTATTTATTTTTTTCGTATCTTATGTTGTTTCTCTAAAAATATTGTAGGATGTTTGAAATGCGAAGTTTTTCTTCCTGTGACATTTTTTCATATCGTGCTTGGCTTAAAATGTAAATTTTCGTTTGGTTTTTGGAATTTTGTAAATGCTACAACTCTGGTAATTTTTGTTTCATCAAAAAAAGTCATATGGATAAATTGTTCGTATTTTTTAGTACTACGAACATCCGTACATAGAATTTTTACATTTAAAAAAAAGTGGTCTCGAAAATTTTTAAAATGAGCTCACTTTTTGAATTTTTATCTAAAATGGCTGGCTAACAAAGTTGGTCTTCATTTTAGGACACTTGAAGAGTATACCAAAGCCCAATTCAATCTGTCCATTCTTTAGAAAGTTATCGTGCTAGAGACTAAAGATCTACATACATATATACACGCATACACACATGCATACACACATAAATACATACATGCACACATAAATACATACATGCACACATAAATACATAGACAGACAGACACATTCGGGAAAACCCTTTTTTTGGGTTCAGAAGGTCTCAAAACGTGGACATTTGACAATTGTGGTGGGGGGGGGGGCAAATTTTACACAACTCTAATTCCGAATCTGATGAGAATGTAAAAAAATTGTGAAAAAAATGTTGAAAAAATTGTTTTTGTCAAATTGTATTAATTTTCGCCTCGCTGCAAGCAAAAAGTCGACCACAACTTTTTAGCATTAGTGGTGATAATTTTTTAAATATAATTTCAGATCTTCATAATTATAGTCCAGTATATTACAGTCAAACCTGGATTTAAGTGATCCTCGATTTAGTGTTTCCGAGAATTGACGCCGCGCCGCGGGGATGGGTGAGAGGAGCTGTGGGAGGATTGCGGTGCTCACTCAGGCGTGACAAAACAGGTGCATTGCGGTAAGGCGCTGTGCCCTAACGGCCTACCTGTCTAACTGCGTCATGACGTTGCGACAGTGCACTTGAAGCACGATGGCTAGATCGAATCGGCCAACAGTGGGTCTCAAATGCCAGAACCCAACTGAAGCCGATGGGACCGATCGGATTATTTCGTGCGATCGAATGCGCCTGCCTTTGATCTTGACAACAACGCCATCTGACACGCGAATGTATATCGCAAACTAGTATCTCGAAGTTATTGGAGCAATGTTCATGAAAAAGAGTAGTGAATATCAATTCATTTTAATCAAAAATGTTATACTACGGTTCAAAATTAATTATTTACTATAAGATTTCTTGTTGTATTGTATATTTAATCTCTCTCTTTTACGGGTTTGAGGGCGTCCGCTCCCTGTACATATATTTACATTCCATCCTTAATCTAACTTAACCGCTGCTTATATTCTAATGCTTCGCCTTACTTAAAATAACAATCTTAATAATAATAATTCTTAAGGCGTAGTGATGTGGCGACCCCATCGCCCGAGAGCTCCGGCTCTTGCAGTCAGCCACGTTGCTTTGGGCTAACTTCCCAATGCAATGAATTATGCGGTTACGACACCAGTATCGCGCAGTGCCACCCACAATAGGCCTCTCTCGGATGGAGGCCATGGTTCAGTTGGGAGTGGCAATAGGACCGAACCGAGGCGACGAGCAGGCAATGGCCCCGGACAAACGCGAGAACATCGATTTAAATGGTCA